>OX451348.1:10298765-10536538 GCA_949629155.1 Myopa testacea | reverse complement strand
GATATCATTATAATAATATTTAGTATTACTTACATACGTTAACAATAATCATTGCTCTCTACTTAAGGCGAATTACAAACTTACACAACATCATCATTGGAAAAAGCAGTACACTTGTTGTAGTTGTTTCTACATTTACTTTATATTACTTTAAATACAAAAAACAACTATTCATCGTAGTATCTTTGTACAAAAAAAAAATTGTAAAAAAGTCAAAAAGAAAATCAAATAAAATTCTATGAAAAATCTTACCAATCTTATGCAAACTTAAGTCATCAGCATCACTTCACTTCACTTCACTTCACTTCACTTTACTGGTGATTATTTAATTCGTTAACGATTCCACTTCTTCCACGATTCTTGAGTTTTAAGCAGGAGATGCGATTTTTCCTTTTTTATCCAACTTCTAATTATTTGATGATGATAAATGATTATCATAATTTCATAAATTATTCATATTTTCATAAATTACATGTTTAAAGATGACAAATCTTTATTAAAATGTAGGTTGGGCCATCGGCTGGTTCCTTTTTGAATTAAACAAATAATTTGAAAATAAATAAAGTAATTAATTTAAATTGAATTATGTATGTATATAATTTCTACTCATTATAATAGTTTGTGGTGATGTATTAATTGATGAAAGAACGTACATATTTGTTTTTGAGGGGATTTCCTAATAAAAGTTCGAAATAAAATTTATTGAGAGATTAAGCAAAGTTAGCAGACAGGCGAGTGAGTGGGTAGACGATGACGGGAGGAGGAGGAGGGGGGGGGGGGGGGGAATTGATAGATGAACAAAAATGCAACAGCAAAAAATTCGCGAAATATGAAAGAACTTACAAAATATATTACAAAAGTTTGTGACATGAGCAGTTGTGGGAGGGATTGAAGGAGTATATGTATATGTGTATGCGTGTGTGTGTGTGTGTGTGTGTGTGTGGATGTGCAATGAACACTTCATTTTAACAAATCAATTATCTGGCGCCAACGAATATCCGGTTTCTGATTCCAGAAGAGAGCACGAGCGATTCCTTTACTATTTCACAGAAAGTGAACTAATTTTGGTTTAGAATTTCAATTAAAAACTATAATTGCATTTAGAACATCCAATAGCGAAAACTTAAACACTTCGAATTCATCTTTTTAAGGCTTTAAGATTAACTCTGATAAAACTTACCTTCAAACTAAAGGCTCATCCACTCACCCACTTTTAAAGCTTCCCGTTGAGAGCTTACGGAGGCCTTGAGAGGTGTCTGAGATCTTGTCCAAATTTGAAACCCAAAAACTGAACTTGTCTTGCTTTTTGATATTGGTTACTGTAAAAAAACAATCTAAGTAGGCAATCAAATAAAATGAAAAATTAATCTTCAAACAATTTAAACTGAATTTATTCTGCGCTGCCAAATAGTTAACATTTTAATTCAATTTCATAACAATTTCATTAATATTTAGATAATATAAATATGAATAATATGCATCTATGCAATATGCTCAGGAGTAACTTCCGCATCGGCTTAGAAGTTTAGGTAATCGAATTCGCGCCATAGACGCATTTTTAAGCACAAACGCTTCTCGTTGGCCTCGTATTTGGCGTAGCAGCGGTCCATGTCAATGCGATGTGGTAACGGCATCTTTAAGCGGTATACCGGCGTTGACAGATCGACTTCCGTATCGGATATCGACAGATCCATTTTATCGGCCGAGGCAGTTTCCTCTGGCATTTTGATGATGAGTAGCAAATCCTCGCAACAGGCAGAACCTGCGTTGCGGTTCCCCATCTAAAAAAAATAGACCAAAAAACATTAGAAACCACAAGCCACACATGCGAAAAACACACACAAATATCAAGAGAATATAAATACTATAGTCAATTAATTGACAATAGTGTCAGAAGAACGATAAAAATTTTTCTTGGGGGAAAAAAGCAATCAGAGTGAAATTAATCAAAGTGAAAAAATTTTTTTTTGCTTCGTACCTGTAAATAAACGTCCTCCGTGCAGACTGCCTGTCGGTAGATCATGTTAAATTCGGGCATCTTACGATTGTCCAACACAGTGGAGTCCTCCTTGTCTTGAAGCAATTGCCACTCTTCCATGGTTAGCATTTTCGGCTTTTCATCATGTTTCTCTTTTTTCTTAGCTGATTGCTTCTGTATGGCCCCCTTTGGTTTTTCCTGCTGTTCCTGCTCCTTCGATTTTTGTTCGGGTGCTGGCGGTGCTGGCGGTGCCGGCCCAATATTTCCCGGATCTGAAATGATTGAAGCGAAAAAATGGTCTCTTAATTGTTTGCGTCCGTTTTTTTAGGGTTAAAATGTGTATGTATGTGTTCGAAATTTTGTGCTTGAAAAACTCACTGAGATTATTGCGTGACCCGGCTCCCTGCTCATCCGCATCGGAGTCTTCGTTACCGTTATTTTCCTCTTGTGGATTTAGTAAATTCTGCAACATGCGAATGTTATCTGGATTATCAAAAAGGTCTGACATTCTAGCAAATCTTTTCTTTTTCTTCAACAATTATTATTTTCAAGATAGATAGAAATATGACTAGAATCGGCTGCGACTGGAATTAGAATAAAAATTTTTTGATTCGAATTCCAATTACAATTTTATTTGTTTCGATGAAACATCGGTTGCTATGATAAAAACTACAGTCCAAAGCAACAGTAGAAAAAGCTACAGTAGAAGTCAGCAATTCATGTCTATTACATGCTATTTTCGTTGTATTATCTTTTCGAATCGACTTCCGTGGTTTTAGTATAGACAATTTTGAAAATTTTTACTACTTCGAGTCGAATCGAGTCGAGTTGAGTCGATGATGAAAAAACTTGAATAGTTTTTAACTTGCAATTTTATTTTAAGTTCAAGGAATTCCTCAACATTTATTAAAGAACTGATAACATTTATTAAGAATTTAATTTTAAAAACTCAACTCATTTCTTGAGCTTTATTGATTCACTGAACCATTCAAGTGAAGCCCTCGAAAAATTATTGTTTTTGTTTTGTTATTAATTAAAAATGTTATTATTAAGAACATGTTTCTTCTACTGTCACTTCCAGATGTTATTAACTGATCGATACTTCACTTTTTTATCCAGCAGGTGTGAGGGACCCAATCCTTATCAACACTTATTTTGATTTGTTGGTCATCCTCAAGTGTATATTTTAATTCCTTCAGGGTTTGGAATAATTTCTCATATTATAATATTAGTCAAGAGTCCAGAACTCTTCATGGCTCACAACTTCCTTATTCTCCGGCTATTTTATAGTCTAAGATTTGTAGTTGTATTTACAGTAGGGGGATTAACAGGTGTTGTTTTAGCGAATTCTTCTGTTGGTTTACTATGTATTGTAGTAGCCCATTTTCATTATGTTCTATCTATAGCAGCACTATTCGCGCTTATGGCTGCTCATTGATTTCCCATTTCGCCGGAATGCAAATATCAAATAGTATGTATTATGAAACCAATAGTCCTTGATCTTTAGCAGAAACTATCGACACTATAAGATCAGTTTCTAGTTTAGTCCAATTGATCTCATCAATATAATATTTCATTATTTATTCTGGGAATTATTGTATTGCTAAGTGCTTTTCAATGGTATGGGAATGTTTCTCAACCTGTCCTCCCCAAGGAATGAAATCTTTTAGTCCTTCCCCGATTCTGTGGACTGAAGAATCTGTGATTCTTTTGACTCCAGAAATTTCTGTCATTTAAGCTCATCATACAATAATAAAGGGCAATCATTCTCAAACTACTCAAGCTTTATTTTTTACTTTCCTTATTGGTTATTATTTATTGGAATTTTGATTATTTTTATTTCTTCTCTTGCTTTGTGTATTGCTGCTCTATTATCTGAGAAACCCTTACAAGGCACATTATCCTGAGTCTCTTAGAACTGAAGTTAACTATAACATTTGATTTGCATGCAAAAAGTATTGAATCTGTCTAGAATATCCTGGAAATTTCCTATATTATGAATAATTGCTCCAGCACATACAATATAAATAAAAGAGGATGGTAATTTATAAAATCCTATAGCAAGAATTCTAATTATTAATCCTAGTTGTCTTAAAATGGAGAGAGAATTTGGGTCAATTCGAAATTGGGTCAGGATGCAATTTAATTTAAATAAATAGCTTATTTTCTATTAATTTTTGCTATTTTTTCATTTTGTCTCTTTTTGCATTTATTTATTTCTGGTTTTTTTGGCTGCTTTTCTTCTAACAGCTTCAGAGTTTCACTCGTACTTAAGTACTTTTCTTTCTGTAGTACTTTCTTCGTACTTCATAAATTTTTTACTAATCACTTAAACATTTATTTGCATTTTGATTTGATTTCTTCAAATTACCTCAGCAGCTGCTCCTGCGGTTGCTATGGACATTAATACAGTAGTGGCGAAAAGGAATTATGTTAAATAAAAAATTAAATATTCTTGCAATTTTTCTATTCTTTTTTGGATTTAAAAGATATATTATTGATATTTCTGATGTTGATATCATTAAACTTCTAGTGAATCCTTTTTCCTTTTTTTTTAATTTTTTTATTTTGTTCTTGTTTGATAAATTATAATAACTTTAAAAGGAAAGAAGGTCCTATAGAGGGTAAGAAATATTTTAAAATCCTCTTCTTATTTGACACTTAAAGGGTTAAAAGGGTGCGTCATTAAATTACTTCATAAAAATGAACATAAGCAAATATTGTATTTATTTTCTTATTATTTCTTTCTCTGACGCATAAAAGAAAAAATCTTCAAAATAAGAAGTTTTTACGTCTCTCAGTTGAAGCTACCTTAAAAAGCTATTAATTTATTTATTTAAATTACGGTTTTAATTTTAGTTGCAAAAAAAAAAAACATTTCAGTGAAATCAAATCAAATCTGAATACAAATAAATTGGGTAATTAGAATATATTGTAAAAATATTAAGGTAACAAAATATAATAACATTTTATAATATAGTGAGTGTATTAATCAAATTGTAGTAAAAGTTTTGCTTGAAATTCAGTAGTATTTTAATGTTTAATATTGTTTCTACTACTACTAGTACTACTACTACAGTTGTTGTTGTTGTTGTTGTTGTTCGCTTGCGTGCCTTTGTTGTTGCTGTTGTTTTTGGCTCCATTTCTCGTTGCTCCGGCGGTGATGATGGCGATGATGATTGCCACTTTTGCTTCACTTGAACTTTGCATGTTGGAAAAATTTACTGGAGCAGAACACAGCAACAACATGCACAAGGAGAAAACACTATACAACAACAACAATAAAAACAACAACAATAAAAACACCACCAACAACAACAAAAAATATAGCAAGCAAAACATATATCATTATTGCCTTGATTTCGTGGCAGTGAAAATTGTTGCGTTGTTTTATTTTTGCCGAAGAACTTCGTTTTTGTTTTTACGAAAATATGTAAAAGTTTCGAAAATTATTTAAAATTAGTTTCAAAGTGTTTAATTAAAATTCTCAAGTGCTAAATAAAGAGGTAAATATTAAAGTATTACAGGAAGGGAGGGGTTGGAGAGGGGGGGGGGGGGGGGAGATGGGAAGTAATATTTTTGTATTTACTTCAAGTGTGAAGAAAAGAAAAATCACATAAATAAAAAAAAAAGCAAATAATAATATTGAGCAAAGTAAAATAAAGTGAAAAACAAAAATGCTAAATTAAAGTAAATAAAATTAGTTCGTGATTGAGGAATTAGTGATTAAATATTATTTTAAATATCTTGCATCACTCTGTACTCATTTTTACTCTTCATTTGTTTGTTCATTCAAATTCCATTAATATTGCATTTAAATGTCTGCACTTAAAATTAATAATAATATAATAATAAACTCAGGCGAAACTAAAGAATATCCACGTCTTCGTTGTTGTTGTTCTCTCTCCTTTTTCTTTCAAAATTTATGATAAATTCTTGCAGCACAGCAAAAACTATAAGAAAGTGTGAAACATAAAAGAAACGTCAACAAAAGGATTAAAAGTAAATCATAAAAGTTGTTAGCAAAAAGATCAAAAGAGAAATCGTCCAAGAAACAGAGAATAAAAAACCCGAAGCGGCGGCTACACTGGAAAAACATATGTATAAAGTCACGAAAGCATTATTTAAAGAACAAGAAATTTCGTAAAGTATTCGGCACTCATGATTTCCCATTATGAGACAATCTTCTTCTTCTTCTTTTGGTTGCTCTTCTTCTTCTTCTTCCTGTTCGTATTCTTCTGCGTCTTAATTTCCTTTTAGTGGACTTGCTCCCTCTGGCATCACAATCGATTGCTGACATTTTAATCATGTCGAATGCAACATTTCCTGAAGGCACACAGGGGCGGAGGGGGGGGGGGGGGAGGTGGGGAAGACAATCTGCAAGATCGACAGACAGACAGACGAGCCTTCAGAGGGTCAATCAGACGAACAGCAACCTTATATAGTCAAGGAGGCTCTAAGCAGCCAGGAACTCACTCAGACTGTGGGTTTGGCCCCCACAAAAAAAAAAGAAAGAAAAAACAACCAACACAAACTTCAGCTTCAGCAGAGAAGAAAACGAAAGAAAGTTTTGTCGATGCTTTTGTGCGCATCAAAAGTTTTATCATTCAAGTTACTTCAGTGCCAAAAATTGTGCCTTTCAAAGCCTCTTGAGAAATATTATGCGAAGTTCCTTCACGATTCCCGACGCTATCCTTTTTGTTGCGTCCTTTCCATTGTCCTTTCGCCGTCGACGGCGTTGTCACCTTTCACTTTCATTTTTCCATACTTAATACAGTTTTTTGCACAACTCTTTAACTACTTAGTTTGACTCTCGGAGGCACGAAAGACTTCTGTGGAGCAAACAACTCTAAAAGTTTTTGTGTCTCTGTCTTCTCCCTCTCCTTCTCCTTCTCCTTCTTCTACGTTCCTTCCTTAGATATTCTTTCTGCATTTATGTACATGTGTATATAATTTCTTTAGTTGTTTAGTTGTGTGTTTTTTTTTTGCATTTTACATTTCTATTCTGACGCCGTCATTATTTCGCTTAAATTCGCTCTGCGTTGCTGTTGTTTTTGAAAAAAAGTTACTTCTTCTTCTTCTTCTTCTCATCTATAGCAATTTTTTGCTTCTAGACAACATGCGACATTTATTTATTTGACATTTACTTACTTTACTTACAAATTTACTTTACATGCTTCTTTAACCTTCGTCAATCCGCTTGGGTTGGGAAAATCGGCATCATTCGCAAACATTCACGAAACATTCACGAAACATTCATGAAACGTACACGATACACTCACGAAACGTACACGCAACATTCACGAAACGTACACGAAACATTCACGAAACGTACACGAAACATTCACGAAACGTACACGAAACGTACACGAAACATTCACGAAACGTACACGAAACATTCACGAAACATTCACGAAACGTACACGAAACATTCACGAAACGTACACGAAACACTCACGAAACGTACACGAAACATTCACGAAACGTACACGAAACGTACACGAAACGTACACGAAACATTCACGAAACATTCACGAAACATTCACGAAACGTACACGAAACACTCACGAAACGTACACGAAACATTCACGAAAGAAGAAGTCGTTCATGATTCGTTCATGATTCGGTTTCAGAAGTCATTCATTATTCGAGTCTTTTGTAAGTCGTTCGAGATTCGAGCCTTCGAGTCTTTGAGCGAGTCCATTCCGGATTCGTCCACAATGTTAACGATAAGAAAGCGTTCACAAAGTGATCAAGAGTTCACAGAGCTCACACATCGTTCGCAAACTGTTCCAAACCACTCATATTTTTATGAAGCTGTTATATAGTCCAGCAATAGTTCGAAATCATTGAAAACTCTTTGGTCACATTAAGGTTAAAAGCCCTTCTGATAAGTAGATCGAAAGGGAAAACTTTTAAAAGGCTAGTCAAAAATATATATTCACTACATTTACACAAAGACTTCTACTTACGAAATTCAACGGAAAAACCTGAAGAATCTGAAGAAACTTACCGAGCCAAAGAAATACGAGTAAATTAAATTACAGTCAAACAGAAAGAAAATTCGTGGTAAAAAGTTGCTAAGAAAGAGTTTCAGAGTAAAAAAGAAGAAATGAAAACACGGACACCTTCAAAAAAAGAAAACAGGTCCCACAGCACCACTCATTTATCACGAACAAACACACATCAGATTCTCATCCTGTCTCTCTCACTCTCTCTCTTAACAGTTGTTGCTATATTTTGGTTTTTGTCATCGGTTTGTTTTTCTCACTCACTTATTTAGTGGAAGGAGGTCAGGGGATCAGGAGGAGAGGGAAGAAAGAGGATCATATCCGGTGACGCTTGCCAAAGCTTGGACATGAGAGAGATATGAAAGTTTTGACTGGGCAACTACTGCAAGATGTCTGTCTGAATATTAGTCAACTACCTGAATGTCCAGTTGCCCGCCTGTCTGTCTGTCTGTCTGTATGTCTGTCTGCTTGTCTGCCTGTCTGCCTGTCTGTTTGTTACTGCAGGACAAACAGGACTTCATGTTTTTCATCTTGTTGATATTCTGTTACATTAGCAACACATGCTCTATGTAGTGTAGTGCTCTTTGTAGTGTTTGTGACCGACACAAAGACCGATTGTACGGAAATGGAATTTAATGAGGTTGAAAAGAAAATATTGTGCACAAATATTTATTTAGATGCATGTGTGACAGGCGACAGATTTGGATTCTTGGACGCTTGTGTGTTGTATAAATTGCTGGCGACAGGCCTTTCTTCTTCTTCTTCGTTTCCTATCTCCCTCTTATTTTTTTCTTATTCTTTTTCTCCTCTGTACAATACAATATAAAGGATATATTGTCAAATATGTGAATATATTCGAAGTATGTTTTGTTCCTCATCTTAATTTATATGTATTTTATTCAATGAAATCCATCGTACTATAATTTCCAGTTATCGAAAGTTTGTAATATAGATGTAATTAGGAGAGGTCTTAGAGGTCTTGCCACGGCTCACCTTTCAGTTTTAGAATAAGAATTCGAGTGGTCCATCGGCTAGTTTCTTTTGGAATTACACTTGATTTGGATATTGGCAACACTGATTCGATCAAAATATTCAAATAATCACTCATCTCGGAGCACCTTTCATAGGATTATTCATAGGTTTCCCTTTAACCTTTATACACTATAATAGTTCAAAATCAAGCACGATTCCAGGACGAGAAAATTACTTTTCGACTTCTCAAAAATGTCCTGAAAATTCATTTAGAGTCATCTTTTAAAAGTAATTCCTTGTAAAATATAATTTAAACAAAATTTTCTTCATTTAAGACCGAAGTTGATCCAATTTTCTTTTGGAAAACCACTTTTTTCGGGTGGCCAATTTAAATGCATTCAAATGTGAATTTTTCTTCACTTAAACCGCCACGTTTCGACCACGTTAATGATTTTCCACTGAACTCTGGAAAAACGTCAGCATGATTCTGTTGCTGTTGTATTATTATTGCCTTTAGTGTGCAGAAACATTCGGTATTTTTTTATTGTTGTTGCTGTTGTTGCTTTGATGTTGTATTTTGCACTCCACTACAGAGTGTAATTTCACGGAAAATTCGTTGCCTGTGCTGTTGTTGTTGCTATTGTTGTTGTTGTGAAACTTGATGCTCACGCGACGCTTTTCAATGCTGCTCATTTTGTTGATGTTGTTTTTACTTGTTTGTTTGTTGTTGTTGTTGTGGGTGTTGTTTTTGCTGCTGCTGCTGCTATTATTGTTGTTGTTGTTGTTTTTATTGTTGATCTCTTTGTTTGTTACGGTTACCGATTTTTTTTTTTTGCCATGCTGGCCAATTTTAAGTTGAAATCACAGTCGTCGCCGTCGTCGTCATCGTCGTCGTTGTTGTTGTTGTCTGCATTTAATGTTTTCTCTCTGATTTTGTCACCACCAAATTTGTTGTTGTTCTTGTTTCTGGTTTCCATTGTTGCTTTTTACTATCCGGTTTCAAACGATCCTGTTTCGTCCTTTCGTTCGTTGGTATCACAGTTTTTATTGCGTTTTTTTCTCATTATTTTTGCATTTGTTTCTTATTCTTCTTCGTCCCTGACTTTCTTTTCGATCGTTGTTTTTTTTCTATTTTGTTCAATCTTCCTTTTTTTAACTTTCGTTTTTTATTAAGGATGCTACTCTCAGTTTTTACTGTAAAAATATTTACCCCGTGTTGCTTCTTCTTCGGCTTCGTCCGCGTCTTCTTCCTCTTGAAAACCACGAAATTACAATAAGAAAAACCTTTAAATTTCTTTTCAACGACAATTTTTTATCAAATTTAAATTCTCTGTTCTTTTTTTTTTTGTGCCTTTTTTCCTATTTTTTAGCACAGTTTTTATTCATTGTCACGATTCTAGAAGAAGAGCTTTCTTCTTCCCGTTATTGTTGTTGTTCCTCTTCTTCTTCTTGCTCTTGTCGTTGTTTTTCTTCTGTTTTAAAGATTTTAAAAATCCAAAAAAAAAAAAATTCAATTCTACTTGCAATTAAAATTTCCAATAATAAAAATAGTAAAAACAAATAAAAACAAAGAAGAAGCAATATTTTTAAAAAATAAAAACTTAACGAACAATAAAAATAACCCATTATTTCTGTGAAAAATGAAATTGAATATTTGACGATCACACAACCAATACACACACACACACACACACACACACACACACACACATGCTCACTCACACACTCATTCGTTTCCATCTAAAAGTCCAAGCATTGTTTTTGAACAAATAATATTAGGAAATTAACCAGAAACAAAGGAGAAAAAATCGCAAACAAATGCTTCCAACACACACACGCACATTCGAACTCATACAGAGACACACATACACACATACACACACCCACACACACACTACTCATAAATCATCTGCTTTTACTACGCATTCATTGCACAGTGGAGCGATTGCATTTTAATGACCTGCATTGGAATGGAATTCAATTGAAACTCGTTTAATATTGAAATTCGTTTATAATTAATTAAAATTAAAGCAATTTTTACACCTTAAATAGGTGCTTCGTTGAATTGAATATTTTCCTCATTTTGTATAATTTTTTTAATTTCATTTCTAATTTAAATTTCGAGCTATTTTTAATTTCTTAAATTTTGCGCTTTGAATTTCTTTAAGTTCAACTTTAATTTTATATTTAAAAAACTGTTTTTTACCCACTGTTTCGTGCCGTCATGTTTTCCAGAGAAGAAAACTTTTTTCAAAATCTTCCCCCAAAAATGTTTTCCCTCCGATTTTTTGTATGAATATTTTTTTTGGAGTTTTCCTTTGTTATTATTTGTTAGTGTTTCTCTTATTTTTCTCGTTATGTCTTCTTTTCTTTTTATGAATATATTTGGATGGAATGGAAAAAAATATTCTCAAAAAAACAACAACAACAATCAAACGAACGCAACAAAACAAATCGCGTCATTCGCTGCATTTTGAGGTTAGATTAGCATTTTGTCGCTAAATTAATGCGATTATTTTTTATTTGATTTCTTCTCTTTGAATTTCGTTATTGTTTGTGCTTTTTGTTGTCTTCGTTTTTGTCTTTCAATATACGAATATTTTGCACTTGAGAATTATAAATTTAAACAATGATAGATGGAGAAAGAGACAGACACAGAGACAGAGACAGAACGATACTAAGAATGAATAAATTTAAAGAACTAATAATTTAACAACTTAAAATTGGAGAACTAAAAATGCAATCGTAACAATTAAATTAATCTTAAGATTTAAACATTAATAATTATAAATTAACTAATAAAAACTGAAACTAAGAAAAAAAACTATAGACTAAACTGAAAAATTCAAAAATCTTTTTCTATTCGTTAATCCAATTAAAATATTCATTTTGCTGTTAAGAAAATCAATCAATTTAATTTTTATTTAATTAAATACATTTAATATAATTCACAAATTCATTATTTTTAGTTTTGAATTGATAATTATTTGTTACATTTATTTATACATTTATTTTCAATTTTAATAGAATAGAATTTCAATAGAATACAATTTTTATAGAATAGAATTTTAATAGAATAGAAAAACGTTCTTCTTTTAGTAATTAAATGACAATAATAACTTTTATTTTCATCTCTTATATATATGGACTTATATACATACAAATACTATGTATATATTTTTTTCCCAATTTTCTGTGCCATTTATTCTCTTTTATCTTCTCTTCCAAACAAGTTCTGCTTTAATCAGAAGCATTTCTCTAGCGTAATTCTTCAGTTTTATATTTAAATTGCCTGTTCGACGATCCGTAATTAAAAAAGGAGCACAGAAAGCAAAACGAACAAAAAAACGATGTTTCCATTCAAAACTTTCCAAGTGCTTTGAGAGTGTTTTTAAGGCCAAATAAACTCTCGGTTGATTAGTTGGCAGCTGAGGTTGGTAACAAAAGTCGATTGGATGCTCGACAGAAAACAAACACTTGGTTCTAATTACTAAAAAAAAGCGCAAAAAAAGAGTAGCAAAGAGAAAAAGAGCAGAATCTCAGGCTGTAAGAAGGAAAGTGAAAGCGAAAAACAAAAACTCACAACTGATTCAGCTTTCAATTACGACGAAAGACGATTAAAATCGAAAAAAATGCATCATCGATAGAAAGGCATCATCTTGTAAACATAGAAAAGACTTTTTTTTTTCTTCTTCACTTCCTAAGAATATTAAACTATCAGATATCAAGAAGTATTAACAATTTATTTATGAACCGGAGGGTAGATTTTTAAATACGATAAAATAATTGCAGAAAACATCCCGAAGCAAACAATACAATGCATTTTTTTTTCTTCGTGGCATTGTTTTGAGTGAGAAATTTTAGCTAAATACAACAACAAAACTTTTTCTGCTGCATGAAATCAAAAACGTGCCAAACATGCAAAATTTTTGGGGGAAAAAAATTAAAAAAAAAAAACAAAAAAAACAAGGCTGCTGCCTTTTTCACAAGTGTTGTTGTATTACTGCTGCTGTCTTTTTCACAAGTGTTGTTGTATTCCTTCAGCATCTGTTGTTGCCTTTGTGCATCTTGCTTTTGTTGTTGTTGTTGTTTCTGCTTATACACATTTTGTTGTTGTTGTTGTTTCTGCTGAAGCTTCAATTTAGAACCGATGCAGTGAGAAGCAAATCAAAAGTGAGAAATGCTCATACGAACCACGAGAGCGTGTCAATTCGACCTGTTCGACCAGATCCGGCAAGACAGCCAGACAAATCGATAGACCGAGTGTACTTTTTCGGCGATGTGAGCTCAGGATTCTACATGTTTGAGTTTTCTCTAGTATTCAGTCACATTTTCGAGTCTCAGTCACATTTTCGAGAATATACAACTGAAGGCAACACTATTGAAAGCTAGCAACAAATGTTGCTGATGCAAATCATGCATGGACACGTTTTGCGTTCGGTTGGTGGATGAGATACGAATCGCTAAGAAGTTCTACAATGTATTCAATTTCAATTAAATCGCAATGTCAGAAATGCAATTAAATGCAAAAGTAACACAAACAACGAAAAATAGTATCGAATAATAATGATAGTCAGAAATGCAAACAAATGAAACAACAAAAGAAACTGAAATCGAGAACCATGCTAACCTCATCTCTTCTGCATGCACTGGAAATTAAATTGTTTTCCTGCTTCTTCACTTTCTTTTCCTCTTATTTTCGATGCTTTGTTGCTTTGTTACTTTGTTTTTGTAACGTACACGCATCCGCTGCTCGCGTTTACACGTTCTCAAGCGCCGGCGCTGTCAAGAGTCATTTACATCCAATTGACACTGAATTTAATGTTTCCCCCCTCCCCCCCCCCCCACCGTACTCGCCGCCGTCCCCGAACATGACGCCGCCCTCCTGCGATGTCGATGGCTGACATTTGAATTGTTAATTTTATCTCGCTAACAGCTACAATCTGTGAGTCAGTGCGAGCGTTTTTAACATCTCTTTGAGAGCCTTTCACTGTCTCAGTTCGAATGTGTTTCCGACTTCGGCTCTCTTACGGCGACTTTAATTTACATCCCGATGCCAGAATATAATTTGGAAAAACTTTCGACTACCGCCATCTCATTTACGAACCTCAAAGTCACCTCTTCGCCCATTGAACCACTTCCAATACTTTCGTAATACGGGCAAATAAGCCAAAAAAAAACAAACACGTTGCCTACTTTTAGGCTTCAAAGAATGCATCGAAATCTTTTTGACTGCATGACAAACAAAATATGTTACCTACTTTTAGATTTACGATAAGTAGTGGAAGAGTGAGAGATGGGTTGAGGGGCGGAGGGGGTGGACGAGGTGGACGAGGTGTAAAATGAGCACAGCAGGCGATGGGCCTTGACATGGCTACCGATTCCATCCCATCACGGATTCCAATTCCATCCTTAGCTGTTTCCCCCTTCGTTCCTTCCACCCTTCTTTGGCATTTTGAAGCCTTGGCAGCTGTTCAAATTTTGGCCATAATAAAAAGTTTTTTATTCTTCTGTTTTTGGAATGAACCCTTCGAAGCCTCACACAAACATGGCCGCCATCGTGTACCGCAATCATGACCAAACATATAGTAAATGTATTCGGTCGGTGCGAGTGTTTCGAATGGTGCATCTTACGAAATAACTGCCACTTCTGGGGTGTCATCGTCGCCGCTTTTCTCAGCGGCACGCCTCTAAATGTGCCCATTAAAGGAGCTCATAAAACCGGACAAATTATGAACACGAGGCGCAGCGGTAGAGGAGGGGGCAATATTATGGCTGCAGCAGAAGCCGCAGCGACATCAATAAGAGTCGCATAACCTCTTTTGTTTTATTGATGTTATTACAGCGGATTTCATGAGGAAATACAGCCAGGATGCACACTAAAAGGACGCAGGACGAAGCACCAGCTGTGGCAAATCCGATGTGCAATTAATTATGAGATTAAATTATTATGAAGTTGACTTGTTTGGCTGCTGATGTCTCGGGCCACAGATTAAGCAATCTAATCAACTAATTGTACGGCGAGCACAGAGAACGAGGCGAAAAGAGCCGGCTTTTGCAGGTCTTCATCATAATTTTATTAATTAAATTGAGAAGTTAGTCATCCCAGCTGGCAGTCAAGCAGGCGCTGTCGTTTTTAGGGTTGCAAGAAACTCAAACTTCATTCGAATGACTTCATAAAGATGACGCCGACGATGATGAAGAGATTCACTTAAAAAAATGCACAAACACACACACACACACACTCCAACTGTATCGCTCCCATACATACATACCTATACTAACATTTGATAAAGAACAACATTTCGTTAAATTGTGAGTTCGTTGCTTGTGCAAACTGCTTTTCGTAAAATGTCTGAAAACCCATTCATCAAGGATGCCGCCATAATCTTTTATGTGGCTAACAGCATGTTGTAACAGCGTGTCTGACAAGCACACACACATACACACACACACGTATCTCTGACTCATCCTCAAACATCCGCACATGTGTTGATTACTTCATGTCTGCTTTATTTTCAACTTATCATCATTTTTCTTTTTAGTTGCCACAAAATATCGTTGTACAAAATACAAGCTGCAGCTGATGAGCTGCTCCTTTCCTTTTCTCGCTCTCTCCCTCTCCCTCTCTTCTTTTTTACACTGAATTTGATTGATTTCTTTTTCAGTTTAAGGAGTGGATTTGATGGCTTTTGTACTTTATTTGTTACAACACTGCGTATGATTGATTTAATTGCAATCGCAATTGCAAGATTTATGATTTCAGTAAAAACTTGCAGGAGACGAAAGGATTTTTCCAAAATATTTACCAGTAGTTTAATAAACTATGTTGTCCTTTATACTTTTAACTTTTAAGATATAAAAAATTGTGCTCCAAAAGCGATTATCTCAATTAAATCTCCAGTAAGGATTATAAAAAAGAAAAACTTAAACTGTTGAAGTAAAACTTAAGAACTTTTAATTTTGTGACAAGAAAAATAATCATCGTCTTTGATAGTTTTGTCACATTTTCTCATTTTCTCATTTTTTCAATGATACTTAAGTTTTTTTCCTTTGGGTTTGGCAAACAAATGGAATGAAACATAAATAAATATAAAATAATAGTTTTTATTAGTACAAATAATAATTTCTCTGTTTAGATATGAATGCGTAGCTGTTTTCTTGTCGTGCTCACAGAATAAAACAAAAAAAATCCTCTCATTTATCCTGTGGCCTAAATAAAGAGGCACTCAACAATAATTTCGCTTCACATCACAATGACAATGAAGGAGTTCTTAAATGAGTAGCATGACCTTCGTTGCTTAACCCATTCAACTCATACTATGTTCATGTGTAGCTTCGTTGCTTAACCCTTTCAAACTGTTTTGGGGAACAGACAATGAAGAAGGAGGAGATGCGGCTGAAGAAAGCAGGGGAACTTCACTCTTGTGAGTTGGGGAGACCTATAAGAGGATCCTGAGTGACTGACTGACTGACTGAATACATGAGTGACTGACATTATGACTTGTTAACTGAGTAACTTGATGGCTAAGTGACTGAATGACTTCCTCTTCAAACAAGGTTGTCACAACGAAGTGAGAGTCTCTGTTTATATTTCTTCTTTGGCTGTTAGTCTCTCTCTCTCTCTCTCTCACCGTGTCACTCCGCCTCTTTCTCTCTCCAGTAATCTTATTTCATCTGTTGCTCTGTCTGTCATTTCGTTTGCCTGGCTTCTCTTTCTCCTTATTTCTCTGTCTGCCTATTAATCGGTATCTCTTACGTTATCCTTCGTTCATCGGCCTGCCTCTCTGTTTGTCTCATAGGACGGTTTCTTAATCTGTTTATCCTCCGTCTGTTCGCTTCTGCAGCGTCAATTCTCTGCACTTCATTTGTTTTGTCTGCCTCCTCGACAGTCCACTAGAGGGCTTTGTTTGTCTGTCTGTTGTCTCATATGTTTATCTTTTTTGCCTTTGTTGACGGTGTCCTGAAGTAGACTTCAATACAGACTCACATTCATCACACAATCACTGCTGTTGCTGGTTTTTAACAAGCTCTTTGATGGTCATTAAAATACAATCGCTTCAACGTCTTCAGCCAGAAAGATAAACACATACAGATATGTGTTCACACACACACTCACACACACACACACACACAGAGCTGTCTTTATTCTTCTTTTTGTTGTTATGCTTTTGTCAAATATTTTATAAAGGAGATTTTCCAGAAAACTGTCAACATTTTGATGAACAACAACAACAAAATGAGTTCTTGTTTGTTGGCACTGCGGAATAACAAAAAAAAAATAAACTCTACTGACAACGATGCTTGTGGTTCTTGTCGTTGCTGCCACTTTACGAGGTATTTTGGTTTTATTGTTGTGTTGTTGGTGTGTTTTTATTTTGTTGTTGTTTGTGGCTGTTGTTGTTAAATCGCTAGCATCTGCGATGGCACACGTACGCGTGGTGTTTGTGTCACGACATCGCCTAAAAATCACGCGATGTTTTCTCACTTAATGTGTCACCTTTATCGTTCTCTCTCTCTCTCTTTCGTTCTCTATCTCTATCTCTATCTCTCTCTCTACCTCCCTCTCTTTCTTTCTCTCTCTCTATCTCTATCTCTCTCTCCCTCTCTCTAACATCCAATACAGTTAACACTTTGACATGCTTATGTTACAGTATAACCTCGCTCGTCCGGGCTAGTCATCAAAAAAGCTTTTAAAAAAAAAAAAAAAAAAAAAATAATTCTCTGCTAATAGTGCTTCGAAGTTTAACTTTCTCGGTTAATTTCTAACGGAACTTTTCCACAGTCCTCGTCAAATTGTCAACAGTTCAAGTACAGTTTTAGTTTTTATAAAATCTTCTTAAAAAAGTATTTTATTGAATTCTTTACATACTTACTGTAATCCGGACATTCCAGTAATCCGAATATAGTCGAAACGTCAAGTGTCCGGACTGTCAAGGTTTTACTGTGCGTTATTTCTACTTTCTTTATATTTGAATGGAACTTTATTAAGTAGTTTCTGACGATGCTGATGTTGCTTAAGAGCTTAAATTTAAAAACAAAAGACTATTGTTATTGCTCTTGTTCTTCTTCTTAGTTTTCTTCTTATTCTTCTTCTTCTTCTTCTTCTTCTTCTTGTTTTAAAAATTGCACTTACATACGTACATACATCAAAAGTGTCGGTTCGTGACTTATGATTGGTATTTCTTTTCTATGGAACAAAAATAACTAAAAGCCAGGGAAATCGCTGTAAAAAAATCCTGTTACAGTCTCGAAGGTTGTCGTCACTTCTCTTCGTTATGCCGAGTTGATCTCTTTATTTTTATAATTTTTGCAAGGCAGAGAGGAGGGTGAGACGTGGGTAGATTTATGTCGAAATACGAGACCTAAATTATAAATTTACTAAAATAAAGGGTGGGCCATCGGCTGGTTTCTTTTTCGAATACAATACAATGCAATAATATTAATTATAGAATAGATATAAAAAGGATGTAGAAGGATATTAGAGATTATTATTTGTGGTATATAGTGTGGCTTCGTATCCTTATTATTATTAAAATTTTCTTCATATTCATATACTTCCTTTTTTCGCTTTTTTTTGTGGTTTTGCACAACGAGTTGTGTTTCGTCATTAAAATTTGGAAAGTGCCTGTAGATGTTGCAACTGCTGCTGTTGTTGCTATTGATGTTGTAACTTAATCTGAAAAGCAATCAACGATATACACACACAACAGGAATATCTACAGTAGACTCTTAGCGAAAAAATTCTGCAGTGCAGCATCAAATACAACAACAACAACAACAACAACAACAACAGAGATAGAGACAGTAGCAGCAACCGACCGAGCAACAACCCATACAAATCCACTTTAATGCTGTTATATAACAACAATAAAAGAAAATTGAAAAATGCAACTATTCGCTGAGCTTAAAGGAACCAACCAATAACACTTCACTCAATTTATACACACAACTCGATAAATCCTATAGATAGATACTATTGCAGCAGTAGATTGGACTCTGTTAGTCGACTCCAACTCTATTAGAATTGCATTCTCTCCGTGAGGAGTCTTCTTCGAAGCTCCTTCCTTCCCTCCTTCCCGCCTTCCATTTCATTTAACGTTTCCAACTATCACGACTATTTACCGTTATTCTTGTTATTCTACTTCTACCTCCATGTTTTCTGTCATTACTTTAAATTCACTCTTCTTGGGATTAATTTTTTGTGGTCGCTATTGTTGACTTTATACCCCGTCATCTAGTTTTGCTCTTCCTCTTCTCTGTGTTTATCTTCTTCTTCACGTTGTTTATTATATGTTTTTTTTTTCATTATATTTTCCCCAGCAGATGTTGACTTTTTACTTGTAACTTTACTTTTGTTTTTCCCCTCTGTTGTTGTTGACTTTGTGCTTCTCTCTGCTGCTGTTGTTGTTGTTGTTGTTGTTGACGATCACTTTATGCTTCTTATGTACTTTTACGAAGTTTTTTGCAGTTGTTGTTTCTGTTGTTGGTCTTATGTTGCTTATTTACACTAGTTGTTGTTGTTGTTGTTATTTCTTCTTCTACTTCTTCTTCTTTTCAATTTCTGTAGTTGTCATCACTGTTTTTTACGTTGGTATCATGTTACTTATCCCAGTTACAGTCGATGTTTCCTTCTCATTATTATTTTTCTTGCTGTGATTTATCCTTTTGCGTCCTCTCTTTAGTGTCCTTTTGATCTGATTCCGTTTGCCAAAAATTTATTGACTTTTCGCCATAAATTTTTCCATTTTTCTTAACTTATTTCACTTTTCTTTCCTTCCCTTCTTTCCTCCAACATCCCTAACCTCCTTTCACTTGTCTTATATCCATCCTACATCTCTTTTGCTCGCTCTTTCTCTCTCTCTCTCTCTCTCTCTCTCTCTCTCTCTCTCTCTCATTTACCCTCTCTTTTTCTAGATGCCGATGGTGCTGCCAGATACTTCTTCCGTATTCACCACTCTTCTGTAGTCTTTAAGTCGAACAGATTAAAAATAAGTATTAAATTCCTTTTATTCCCATAATTTTAATGGTTCAGTGAATTTTTTGGAAAATACTTTTAGATGTCTGTATCTTTAAACATGGCGAATCTCTCCTTCCTTCTGCCGAAGAGGGTGCGACTTTTTTAAGGAGCTTCGAAATGCGAAATGCTACTCAGTCCATCGGGAAGGAAGGAAGGAAGGAGGAAGAAGGATAAAAAAGATGTAATGAGAGATGTTAAAGCATGAGATTCATCTTAAGAATTTGGTAGTGAGAAAAAAGTTTACTTCTATCATTAAATTAGCACTTCCTTCAAATAATAATATAAAAATCACATTAAATATTCCGCTCGTCCTTCTCGTCCTCGTCCTCGGCGTCCTCATCTCAGCTGCTGAGATTTATTCTACTGTGAAATGACGCTTAAGTATCTTTTAATGAGTAATAAATTCTGTTTTACTATTTTTATCACTCTCCTTCTTGCACAATGCTTATTTTCATTAAATGCGAAAATCATTTTAGTAGAGAAAACAAATCTTGCTTTTACTATCCGAAATGTAATAAAATTCGAAGGGTGAAAATATACAGTCGTCTGTATAAAATGAAGACGAAGGAAAGCACTCACTCTCACTTTGACTTCTTAACGTAACAATTAGTTTCAGTATGAGTAACATTTAATCGGAATGTAGAAAATAATGTTCAAAACTGTGTATATAAGCGACCGACATTCGAAATCGTTATAGCATACTGAAGCCAAGAGATAGCCTACTTTCCTGTGATTAAAATTGTGTACAATGGTTGAAAAAACGAACAAATTAACTGCTTTCAATGAGAGTTCTTACTTATCTTGTATAACTTTATGGTGAATTCAACGCAATTTAACGATTAATACTCACTCATAATACTGTAGATATTTTATTAGGTTATATAAAACCCTTTCTATTTTATTCTTTGGGAATATAATCGTTTATTATGTAATCAAAAAGCTGTCACAGACAGCAAGAAGTGGCACAGCGGCAGAAGAGGCACATGAAAGCCTTAACAAACACAGCGACACACACACACATACACACATACTAGACCCAACTACAGACATATACTCGTCCACTAACACACACACACACATATCAGATTATTTCACTCAGCTGAACACATTTCAAAAGCTTAGCTGTGTATTCGATGGTACAAATACAATTGTGAGGCTAAAATATTTGTGTGTGTGTGTGAAACTATTATTATTTTCATCTTTAAATATCACACATCATCTTTAAATCCTTAAATTTCAACAGAAAATCAAATTTGTTCGGTTTTTGATTTAGCAAAAGTTATTTTCTTATCCTTATTCTAAGCTTATGGAAACTTAATTCAATCAAAATATTGCAAATTTCTAAGCATCTAAATGTTTTCTTAAGGACTGTGAATGACTGTGAATTAAAACGTGTCCGTGTGTGTGTTGGATTTCTGTGTTTTTTTATTCGATTGCAATCAATTGAGTCTATTAATCAATTGAGTCAATCGAATAGCTTCCCACAAATCCTATTCAATAAGAAATCTAAAGAATAATATTAAAAGTGATTAATTTTGTACTTTCCTTAGTTCTTAAATTTAATTTTCTTTTAATTTTATTGGAATTTCAAAAACAATTATTGAGGAGTATCAGAAACAATGGACATGGTATCTTGATACGGATGGATATCGATTGATGATGGATGGATATCGATTGATGTTGATCGCCAATATTATTAATAATAAAAACTTATTCCATTCTGTTGTCTTTCTGTTTATTGTATTTACAACTTAATCTATCCTCAGTAATCTGCTGACTTCATGTTGTCAGTCATTTATTCACTTTCATTCCACATTTCATTATGTTTTTCCAATATTTATTTGCTCTTGTTAAGTCATTGTTTCAATGACTCATCTGTACATATCTTTGTATGTATGTACTGTCATCACACAACTTTACATATGCTCCGTTTCACTTACAATCACTTAGCAGAAATAATGTCCAGCTTCAGGAGAACACTTTTCATTGTGCTTTTCGAATGTGTGCAAAGTAAGCCGATTGTAGCGCATGAAAGTGACGCTGACCTGACAGTGAAACTGATAATAAAGCCGACAGTAAGAGGATTTCTTCATGTATTCGTGCAGCGAAGCTTTTCAGGCGTGTGAGTGTGTGTGTGTGAGTGTGTGTGTGAGTGTGTGTAGTTGTATGCGTGCCTGTACAACACTGCATCGAAGTGAATTTTATTGCTTAGGTTCATTTTAATTTGTTACAGCTGAATATTGACTGAGAGATGTTATTCATCTATTTACAGTGATCTATTATAACTGTCTATTATAACTGTATATCTGTATAATATTCTTAGAGCTTATCAAATGTTATAACAAACAAGCTATGATTAAAAACTAATTTAAAAGAACTAAAAACCAATGGAAGAATATTAAAATTACAATGGAAGAAGTTGTACTAAGTTATGGCCTAAAATCGTTTTATTTAATTACAAATTCGATATTAAAATGGAAATGTATATGTATTTATAAATTCAAAGCATGAAATTAATATTATACAAAAATTGAAGAACTTTTCCACACTTTTGCAGTTACATTAAAATTCTATTTCTATATACACAGAGAGAGAGAGAGAGAGAGAGAGAGAGAGAGAGATATAGAGATAAATAGAGGGAGAGAGAGGGAGAGAATGAGAATTCTATTGTTTCACTTCTTAGCGGTTTCCCAGATGACGCTGTTGTCATGGTGAATATTTCAGTATTTTAGTCTTTTCTTGTCTACAGTCATCGTTAGCAATTAAAGTGATGTGTAAAGCTTTCGTAAAGAATAGAATAAAGCACGAAAGAAATACAAAGGAAGCTTGAAAAGAGACTGGAACATTATTCGGTTTTTATTTGTATGTGATTTTGATTTTTAGTTCACATTGTATAGGAATCAAACAATTGATTGAAACACATATACATACAAATAATAAAGGATAAACACCGAAAGAAAGTGATAGAGAGAGATAGAAAGAGAAGAGAAGAGGATGAGAAATGAAGATGTTATAGCAAACTCATAGGATTATATAACTGACAATATTATTTCGCAAACAAAACCATCAGCGATCAATCAAAACTTTTAGCAATGAATCCTGATGCAAATTTTTTCTGACTGATGGATTGACTTCTTTACAGTTTTAATCCGTTTTTCCGTTATTATTTATAATAATCATGTCGCATAATCTTTCTTTTTCTCATCAATAAATCAGAAAAATCTGTAACTTCAAGGAAATGAATACGTATTCATAACGTAGCGTATGAGGAACATTTAATTGCCTGTCGAAGCTGAGTATGAAAATAATAAAGAACGCAAAAACAACAACAACAATACGAGAAAAACAATAAATCCAGGAAATTTTATTCTATATAAAAAAAGCGAGCAACCACTTAATTTAAAATGCTTCAACGCTGAAGCATCATTTTATTTATTAAGTCATTTCGTTGATTTAATGAAATTACAATTCCACGCATTAATAAATGATTACTAATTGTTTTTCAAAATTTCGTATCGATATACAGAGAAGTTAAACAATTGAAGAAAATAAAACACAGTAAAATAAAATAAACTAAAATAAATAAAAATAAATTAAATTAAAATAAATTCAAATTAAAATAACATAAACTAAAATCAAATAAAATAAATTAAAATAAACTAAACTAAAATAAAGTAAAGTAACATATTTGAATATTATCTATTAATTTTATTTTCCGCTAATTTCAGTGCTTTCTTTAGTTTTTCTTATTTCTTTTGATCTATAATTTTATTCCGCAAAGATTTCTGTTTTATTCGTTATTTAATCGTATTTCAAAACTTCATTGATTTAAATAGCAACCCACACAAAAAACCCACATATTAACCCACACACACATACATACACACACATACAGACATAACCAACTCTCAAGCCGATTCGTATACTGTTTTCAAGGGTTTCACTGCTTCGTGTTTCCTCTTCTTTAATTCGGTGCCTTGCATGTGAGCAGCTGAGTGAATTCCGGTGTGTTTATGCGAGTGTATGACGTATTTTTATATGTGTATGTGTATGTGTGTGTGTGTGTGTGGCTGTGTGCTTTGCTTTGTTCTTATGTGTGCTCACTACTTCACAACTTGTTCAATCAGTCAGTCAATAGATCCGTTTTTGAATGATCCTAAGTTAATATTTGCCAGGACTAAAGTTCAATAAATTGTATTTTCCCCCTATTTTCATTTAACCGAATGCAAAAAAAAAGGATTTCTTGTGGCACTTTTTTTACACAATCGCTGAGATCTCAATAGAAAACAACTTAAGTACGTGAAGTTGATGTATCTTCTGGTACATCTGAAAATAATACATTTTGAAAATATTCATTAGTTTTGTTGAACTTGATTTGATTTAAAATTGCTTGAATTTATTTGAGTTCATTTGAATTGAATGAATTTTTAATCGTGAATTTAGTGAACTTTAATTAATATTTACTCATGAATTTAATGCATTTTTATTCCTTAATTCAGTGAACTGTTATTCATTAATTTAGTAAACTTTTATTCATTAATTCAGTGAACTTTTATTCATTAATTCAGCGAACTTTTATTCATTAATACAGCGAACTTTTATTCATTAATTCAGCGAACTTTTATTCATTAATTCAGTGAACTTTTATTCATTAATTCAGTGAACTTGTACTCATTAATTCAGTGAACTTTTATTCATTAATTCAGTAAACTTTTATTCATTAATTCAGTGAACTTTTATTCATTAATTCAGTAAACTTTTATTCATTAATTCAGTAAACTTTTATTCATTAATTCAGTGAACTTTTATTCATTAATTCAGTGAACTTTTATTCATTAATTCAGTGAACTGTTATTTATTAATTCAGTGAACTTTTATTCATTGATTCAGTGAACTTTCATGAATTTAATGAATTCCATTGATGCATTTTATTTGTTTATATTAAATTTGAAATTCTTTGACTCTATAATTAATAGTAGAAAAACCACTTTAAACGCTTGATTGAAATCGTTGCTAGTTTGTTGTTGCTATTGTTGTTGCTATTGTTGTTGTTGTTGTTGTTGTCTTTATTGAACGACGACATCGTCTGTTTCATCGCCGATTTCATGACATTCATTGAGAACGTTTCGCGAGGGTTTTCGTTAGTATTGAATTGCATGAAGAGCCGTCGTCATCGTGTTATCGTCATCGTCATCGTCCTCGTTCTCGCCCCCCGTCGGCTCCATCCTCCGATCCAATTCGTTCCACGCTCTCGCAGTGGAAAATAAAATTAAACATGGCTGCCTGTCGCTGTCGCTGTCAACGACTGCATTTATGCCGCGTACGCATTATTAAAGCAACAACAAAAACATCAGCATCAACATTATCAAATAATTTTTTATCCACTTCATCATATTCTCCACCATTCTCTCCCTCTTCCTCTCCCTCTCCTTTCTCTTCCTTCATCTCATATTTGTTCATCCTTTTTTAATGAATGTGTTGTTGTCACTGTGTTAGCGTGAATGACAGCGATGAGTGATGATGGTGACTACTGACAACTATATAGTAACCAACTATAAAAACAACAAAACAACAACAACAACGACTGCCAGCCCTGAACTGAACTGAATGCTCATCAAATGAACAGCACCAACAACAGCAACACCACTCTATATCAACTCCGCCGTCTAATCAAGCGTTTTATTTTAACTCAGTGATTTAGCCTTCCAACCGCTTTCCACCTCCGCTCTCTCTCTCTCTCTCTCTCTCTCTCTCTCTCTCTCTCTCTCTTTCTTACTCTCTTCTGTCCCTTCTGTATTGAAAATGCTTTGCTTTGCTTTTTACTTTTGCTGTCAGCTCATAAAATTCTTTAAGCTTCTTGCCAACCGACTGTAAACTGCTCTACAGTCCTCTGTCCCCATCCGCCCTATCCCCTTCCCACCAGTCCTCCTAGTCCTCTGTCCCTGTTCTACTCACCACTTTATTTTATCTCTTTTCTCACTTTATTCCATATCATTTAAAGCTTTTATCGTGTTTGTGTTGCTTCAGCGAAACCAAAGAGAAAAATTATTATAAACAGGACTTAAAAATTGCATTTTGAAGATTTTTTTTAAAATTTATTTTTTGTTTTTTTTTTTTTTTTTTCTTTGTGACAATCGTGTGCCACGTTACTTTGTTCACGCCATAACAGCTGCTCTTCGACATCGCAATTTGACTATTTTTAAAAATGTATTTTTTTTTTTGTTTTTTATTGCATTTACAAAATTTCTCTTGCAGCAAGAAAAAACGCACAACATTTCTCAGAAACTTAAGAACACTAAAAAGGATCAATGAAACAAAGAAGAGAAACAAAAGAAAAGTAAAGAAAAACAAAGAAAAACAACATTGAAGAAAAACCAAAAGTGCGCACTAAAAAGAAACAGTATCTTTCTTCTTCTTTCTTTCTTCCACAAAAGACTACAACCAAAAATTAAATATTAGATCTAAAGTGTTAAAAGTTTAGAAAAACCTACAAAAAAACCAAATCACACAAAAAAAAAACGCATCATCAACACTGAATAACTGTCGATACGTATTGCAATTTCGATGTCTGCAACCGTCGCCGATCCAACTCATGTTACGGTTGCCGAAAGCGGGGTCGTGACGCCTCCCGTCTCCGGTAATCATCAGCAGGAGCATCAGCCGCAGATAGGAAGGGAGCTGGGAAAATCAACGACAGACTCTTCATCGTCGTCGACATTTGATGTGGCAACCGTTGAGGGCGCAACAGCTGACCACACAACAACAACAACAACAACAGCATCCACAGCCGCAGCATCAGAAGGATCAGGAGTAGAAGCGCAGGATCAACAAGATCAGGTAGGTTCCAAAGAAATAAAGTCACATATAAATAACAACAACAACAGTAACAACATTAAGCATGAGTAGTAATCAGTTGAATATTTGCATTAGATGATCACTTTATAGATATTTTTCATTAATAATTTTTTTATATTATTTAAAATTGTTATTTTTTATATAATAATTTTTTATGTCTTCAAGATTTTCCCCTTTTTTCCGCTTCCGCTTGTATCGTGAATTCTTCTGCATGTGCTTTGCTTTTCATATCTTTAATTATTATCTTATATATACTTATTTTTGAAAGTATTTTATTTTTTCGGTTTAATTTTGAATTAATTTTCTTTCTAATTAATTTTGATATTATTTAATAAGGAATTTCTATTTACTTTATTTCCCCCATTTTTGTGCTTTCACTTAATTTTATTTGTTGCTTTTGTTCCCCCCCCCCCCCCCCTTTATTACACACAAGAAAATAAAAGAATTGATTTTGTTCTGACTTTCATCTGTTTTGCTTTTACTCGATATCCGTTTATCTGTCAAATCTTCTGTAAATTCTTCTCTCGCTCTCTTCTTTTCGTTTAATGACCTGTTTGATGACCTTTTATTGTATTGCAGTGTGTGTCTTACGTGACTTTCCGTTCCACAAATGAAATATTTGTATGTATTGTATGTGTATAGGTATATATCTATGTATGTGTGGGTGTATGTTTGTCTCTGTGGGTCTCTGGTGTTTCTGTGTCCCTGTTTTCTTTCTCTGTTTGCTCTCTTTGTTGGTATTTCCTGTGTATTCATGCGTATCCTGATCTTTCTTTAATTAGGTGCAGTATCAACAAAAACAACAACAACATTTACCATTACTTTTCTTGACCCTTCTCTTTTATATCTTCCCCTTCATGCCCCTTCATGCCCCCCCCCCCCCTGATTTTATTAGAACTCAGAACGGGTTCGAAGCTTATTTTTAGAAATTGTTGCATACTCTCAGGCAGATTTTAAAATATGCTGCATATTTTTAGGAAACTTTGCTCTGCAACTCTGCAGCAGTCATTCTTCTCAAATCACTTTCAATTTTGATTTAAATTTACATATTTTCTTATTTCAAAATTTGTTTGAAGTAAATAATTGTATTTATTTATTAGAATTCAAAAATGAAGTGTTTATTTTGTATGTTTAGATTGTATTTTGAAATTTTGAACGCACTTAAATTCATTGTAGATTTTCAGTTTATTTATTTAATATTTTTATAATTTAATATCTATTTTATTTTCATTTATATTCAATTAGTATTTAATACTTAACTTAATTCTCTTTTGTATTTTACATTGTATTTATTTATAATTGTAAACTTTTACTTGAACGAATTTAAATTCATAAATTAATTAGATTTTTGGTTCTTAGAAAAATAGTAATTTGAAAAGATATAAATTTTGTATTTTATGTAAGATTTAATCGATTATTAAAATTAGAAGAGCAACTTAATTGAAATTCTTGGTTAATTTACAGTTTTCAATTTTTATTATTACATTTATGACAGCAATGCATATAAAAGTTTTATTATTTTTCGATTTATTTGTCACTTGTACTATAATTAATTTAAGCAATTCATATAATTTAAAGTACGAGGTTTCTGTAGATTTTGTAAATTTTCCCACAGAACAGCAATTATAATTAACTGTATTCTTTTTGAAATTATTTAATTAATGCCAACATTCGCTACAAAATTCTAATTAATTAAAGAAAACCTCATTTTTTTATTTTTATGTACTTTTTTTGCCTCATCCACTTTTGAACTTTTTGTAGATGTCGTTTTTTTACTTTGCTTTCATGGTTCCTTTACATAGTTGCCAAAAACAACAACAATGAATTGACCACTTTTGAATTCTTTTTTGCTCTCAATTTTGCATTCTTTAAATTGCATTCTGAAGGATAAAATATTGTAAGAATTTCATTAAATCAGTAACGAGACAACCAACTAAAAGAAAGAAAGAAAGAAAGGAATCAACATCAACAACAACAACGACGATAGAAAAAACACAAACAAAAAGGACGTGAATAAGAATACCAAAAACAGCAACAAAAAACTACAGTATCAACATGTTGTGGGCACCCAATAAATCGGAGGCCGAGACGAATGAATGCTATTGGCAGCAACAGCAACAACAACAGCAACAACAACAATACGAACAACAAATGAATCACTGCAGCAAATCGTTTTCGGTACCCGAAGACATCCCGCCGCCACCGCCGCAGCCGGTGCTTAAAAATGGCTTCAAAAGATTTGCATGCGATCGAAAGCAGCAACAACAGCAGCAACAACAACAACAACATTTGCAGCAACATCAACAGCAAGCGTATTTCACGAATTGTTCAGCATCTTTTGAACAATCATATGAATTACAGCCGCAACAACAGATATCACAACAGCAACAACAAAATGTTCAACACCAGCAACAGCCGCAGCAGCAACATCGTTATCATCATCATCATCATAATCAGTATGTTCAGCAGCACCAGAAGCCGGCGTTTCTAAAACAACAATTAATACAACAACCACAACATTGCCAGCAACATAATCACCTGCAGCAGCCACAACTACACCAGCAACAGCAGCAGCAGCAGCAGGAGCAGGAGCAACAACAACTACCGCAACAAACTCACTACCATCAGCATCAACACTGTTTATTGAGAAACCAGGAATTACAACAACAACAACAACAACAACATTCGACCCAGCAGCAGACGCCCCATCATCAACAACAACAACAACAAGAATCACATTTTAAATACCACTCAAATCTATTTTTAAAGGAGCAACAACAACAGGTAGGTTAAAGAAGAAGAAGAAAAATCAACAGTAACAGAAAATTAATCACCTGGATTTCTTAGTTTTTCTTTTTCTCTCTTTTTATTTTTTTTTTTATTTCGAATTTTCTATATTTTTTAATTATTTTTCACTGCAACAACTCATTATCAAAAGACAAAGAGTTAATTCAATAGATTTTTAAGGTTTTTTATGATTTCCTTTCTTAATTTGTATTTATTATTTTGTATTTATTATTTTGTATTTATTATTTTGTATTTATTAGAACATTAAATGTTTTTCGAACTCTGTATTTTAATACTTTAAATTCTTTAAATACTTCTTCTTAATGTTTGTTAATTTGTTCATACAATTTTTATTAACTTCCATGATATTAATTATTATTTTTAATATTTCTATTATTTATCTATTCACTTTTATTATTAATAAATTTAACTAATTTAGTTATTGCATTTGTAAAAAACAAATAATTACAACTTTTATAAAAATGTTACGATTGAAAAACTTTATTTAGTTTATTTATATTAACTAAAAATCTGTTAAATGTTGAATTGTCGTATTTTATCAGCGCGGTTGCTGTACGTGCTAAAAGCGAACAATAGAGGTTGTGTTATTGTATAAAAATTATATCAAATCGTTTCTGTAAATTGATAAGGAAGTTCTACAGATAATCTCTCTTATTAAAAGTTTTTATTTTAAATAACTTTATATTCTTTATACTTATTTTTGTATTTATTTATTTTTATTATTATTTGTTATTATTTAATTATTTATTTTGTTATAAAAACTATGTATTGTATATGAATATGTATGGATATATGTATATATTAGGCATGAAATCCTAATCATAAATAAGCTATATACACACAATATCATCTACAGGACTCTTTGTATGTGGTTTTAGATACTTATTTGGGATTTTGAATATTTTCTAGTGCTAACTAAAAAGCTTTAAAATCCGTTTTATATTAAAAATTCCTTTAAAAACATATTATTTATCATTCGTTAATGACGAAATATCCTATCATGCGTATATTCGTACATATATACGACTGTGTGTGTGTGTATGTGTATTTATATTCGTATTTTTGTGCTTTTGTATGAGTGCATTGTTACAATGGACTCACATACATGCACATGTACCAATAAACAGCTTCGGATAACGCAGCAGCGGCATCTGTTGTAGACTGGAAAGATGCCTCTAGAAGTATGCAGCCGTTTCTTTTTGTTGTTCATTGTTTGCCTCACCACAAACACTAGCATATCGTGTGATTCTTGAGAGTTTAACTGTGTGTGTGTGTGTATAAATACTTTTTTTCTGCTTTTTTTCGTGGTTAAACATTTTTATGGGCATTTATATTTTTTATACATTGAAATTTTGCAATAACAGTTGCCCAACTCGCCCAACCCATTATATAAAATATGCTAAAAAAAAAAAAAATTCCATATGAACTTTTACATGTTAAGCTTGAGCTTTAAAACATATATGGAATGTATTTATTATCTTCCGCATATGATGCCACATGTTTTTTTATTTAAAATTCTAGTAAAGCTGCATTACTAGTGTATGAAAAATAAAAGATAAAAGAGAGAAGAAAACAAACAACAAAATAAATTTATGAACAGAGAAAATTGGTTGTTGTTGTACGTTCGTAAAAAGAACCAAATATTTTCACGCCTTTTTCACGAGTCTTTCGCATGCTTCTTTGTTGTTTTCTCGTTCTCATTCTGCTTCTTCTTCCCTTCGTTTTGCATTCCTCATCATTTCCTTTTGCGCTCTTTTTTTCTGTTCTCATCCCTTTCATTATCGTTGTTTAAATTGTGAAGAGAACCTGTTTTTGAAGCAGCTTTAATGACCGAGGTTGCTAATAAATTCACAGATTGTTCTTTACACACACACACACACACACACACACATATACTCACACTCATACTCACACACACACACACATATACTCACACTCATATTCCAACACACATATTCAAGCGCAACAACAATAAAAACAATAAGAATAAAAACACTACAAAATATGAGCCCTTTTATAATGAGAAGGAATGAATGGGGAAGTAGGCGTGGCTTTATTAGGCAAACTTCGCCATTGTGCAGCTGCTTTTGTTGTTGTTGATGGTGAGGATGAAGCAAGAAATAAAGGGAGGGGGGAGGGAGGTAGGATTATTGGTAAAGGAAAGGGTGGCGAAAAGTGCTTTTGTTCACACATTTATTTGTGCGCCCAGAGAAGAGAAGAAGGAAGAGAAGAGAAGAGAAGAGGGAAGGGAAGAGACGAGGGAAGAGAAGAGAAAAGGAAGAAGAGGGAACAGAAGAGTAGAATAAACAGAAAAGTAAGTAGAGAAGGGAAAAAAGAGGAGCAGCTGAAGAAAGTATTTTCTTCGAATTTGTAAATATTTATTTCTGTGCATTATATTTGTGTGTATTTGTGTGTGTTTTGCTTCTGCTTGTATTTAATTTAACGTTTACGCTCGTGTTTCTCTCTTCTGGCATAATTTAATGTTTAAACATGAAATATTAACGCGAACTCAGCAACGGTTTTAAATTACAGTTCATTTTTGTGCACTTTTTCTCTCCATTTTGGCGAAATCGTCTCAATTTTGTCACTTTAAGCAACACTTTTTTGTAGCTCTTTAAATTCGACTTTTAAACTATTCAAAAAAGAAGCAAAAATACTCTAAAAACAGAAACAATAAAACGAAATTGGAATTAAAAGAAATAACTAAAGAATTACTAAAGCAAAAAGTATGTCTTTTTATAATAAACGCTATCGATTTGAATAAAAGCGACTTTGTTATTATTATCTTTATTATTTTTCAACTCACTTTTGTCCTTAATTTAATCTCGCGAATCCTCAATCAATGAATTCGAGTCGCTCACATCCTAATTTGAAAGCTGGGAACATAGAAAGAGACAAAAACACGACATTCACATTTATTTGAGGTTATCTCGGTTTTTTTTTATTTCTTTGCGATCTCGTTTTCTCTCGAAATCTCTCGAACTCCCCACGCCGCCCTCAACAATCTGGCAACGCTTTGAATCCTGGAGCTCCTGAAGCTGGCTCGTTAGCGGCTTAGCGCTGTGTACCTCGACATGTGGCAGTCACACACATTCGCCGAGTCACGTTCACGCCACGTTACGATTCACGTGATTTTGAAATCCGCTTTGAGCGCGTTTTTTTCTCTCCTTCATGCGCGTTTCTTTGGGTTCTATTTTCAGTTCTTTTCTTTTTGTATTTAATTCTTTTACTCTTTGTGCTTGTTACTTATTCTTTCTTCTTCTGTTTCTTGGTTCTCTTTTATTTTCGGTTCTTTTTTTCTGAATTTCCTTTTTATTACTATTATTTATATTATTATTATTATCTATATTATTATCTTTCTTATATGATATTATATAATATTATATTATATTATTATTTTTGATGTTATTTTTGTTGTTGGCATTCAATTTGGGTCGTTTAATTTGGGTGCCCCTATCATGGAGCCACACAAAAAACCCAATGAATTGGCAACTCTACGCGCTCGTCTGTCACTCAGTCAGTCAGTCAGTCAGTCAGTTCAGCGGAAATGGCCGCCATCGAGTAACGGAAATGCAATGATTTGCATCTTGCATGGGATTTGGTTTGTTTCTCCATACTTTATTTCAATCTTCTACATTTCGGTATTTTTCGTTCTTTTTTTATGTTTTTTAAGATTTTTTTTTCCTTTCTCTTTGTATTTTTATCTCTTAATTTTGATGAACACAAACGGATGTAGAAAAAATGCCAATTCTGATTCAGATGCTGCCATTTTGTTGGGCGGGTGTGTTTGTTTTTTGTAATTTCCTGTCAATCGTTTCCTCTGAGCTCAATACTTTTTCTGCCAATCTTCTTTTCGAATTCCATTTCGGCACGTTTTCTCTTATTACTTTACTTCTTTCTTGTTTTTTTTAAAATTTATTTTCTTTATATGTATTTCTGTGTGTGAAAAAATGGTTGAGAACATGCATTTGTTCAGCGTTAAGTGATTAAAGTTAAATTTAAAAAAAGAAAAAAATCAAGATTCGCCCGTTGAAACATCGGAAAAAATTACCCATTTTTTTGCTGGTCAACTTGTGTCATCCCCAAGAAAAAAGGGTGGGTGAAACTAAACGAGCCTCTGAAGAAAAAAGGCACCACCGAAGTAATGACAGTCATGTTTTAGGCCATCTTTGAGGTGGCATATGAGACATGTTTGCATAAATTAGCCGTGTGTTAGCATAACTCAGGTAAGAGAAGGTTTAATAACTGTCATTTGGGGAGGATGTGGCGTTTAATGGGTGGTGGTTGAGGGAGGGGGACACATTTGAAGTTTCAAAATAACCAGGAAATTTTAACCAGAAAAAAGCAATAGAAAGTGAGTGGAAAAAATAAGGAAAAGCAGTTAAGTTAAAGAAGAAGTACCAATGTTTTTATTTCGGCCTGGCCGAAGCCCATGTACCCTACACTTCAGTGGACGGAGCACCAACATTTTTTTATCTGCTGATTCGCACAAAATTCGGGAATAGAATTTCTACTTTAGATCTGTTTTCTATTTCTTTCTATTGGTTTACTGTAGCTGCCACACCTCCTGAATATAACGCACCACTTCGGGTGTAGGGTATTAAAAGTAAAAAAGAAGAGAAACAAGTGTAGAGAAAAAAGGACTATAAACCACCAGCACAAAGATTTGGGGGTCCTCTTAATTAGACTCTAGGATTTGTGTCCTCTTTCAACCTTCTCTTTCTCCCTCGCCCCGCCATCTCATCGCCCTGCCACGCCTCGTGCAACCATCAATCTACCTCACCCAAAACCACTTCTTCTTCGTGTTTCTTCTTCTTCTCATTTTCTTCTTCTCCTTGATATTCTTCTTCTTCTTAAACTTGTTCTTCTTCTGTTTTCTCTTTTTTTCCACTCTACTTTTTTCTTCCTCTTCTTCTGTATGACATGATGGACCCGTATATTCTTTGAAATTGTATTATATAACATTGGCAACAACAACAAACACCGCAACATCTGCAACATGAACTTCCGGCAACTCTGCAGCTTGCCATTCTCAATTAACAAAGTAGGCACGTGTGGCAACACTGGCTACACTCAAACACACAGACGCACAGGCAAACTGTGTGTTCGAAAGAGATAGAAAATGAGCGATGAAAGGAACGAAGGAAGGAAGGAATGAATGAAAGGCAGACGGACAGACGGAGTGACGACAACCTTACATAAATATGTATGCATGTACATATAAATTCTTCGCTGCTGCTTCTTCTTTTTCTCTTGCTCATTTCTTTAACGAACTCAAATCGTTGACGGCGAGCGAATGGCGATGATGATGATGATGATAACTGTTCAAAAAACATTCGTTACTCTTTGGTTGCTTTTTGCTGTTGCTGCTGTTGTTGTTGTTGTTGTTGGTTTAGCATGTTTCGACTGCGTTGCGCATTTTCATAGCCTGAGTTCATCCATCAGAAAGTCTTCGGCACACGTTTTGCATTAAAGATTTGCTTTCAAACATCGCTGGAATATTATATTTTTTCCTAAAAATTTTAATAGTATACGAAACAGCTTTTCCAAAAAAAAAAAAAATAAAAACTCTTAAAACTCAAAAAACCTGAAAAACTAGTAACATTTATGGAAAAATAATTTAAATAAAATTAAAAGATTTGGAGTAATCTTAATCTCAATCTTAATTGAAATGGCAGCTCTAAATTTCACATTAATTCAGAATTAATTCATCGAAAACTGATGATAATGATGATAATAATCATCACCAACTGCTGTAATTTAACGCTGCTGTCTCACGTAATCGAAAAACGGTCATCTTACAAAAAAAAAAAACAATACACACGACGAAAACCTGTCTTCGCTCTGAAAACAGCCGCAGAGCAGCGCAGCGACTGCAACGATTTGTTTAAAATTCAAGTGATTACGACAAGACAAGGTGCGAGCGAGAGGGAGAGCGGGAGAAAACAACAACAAAACACTCCTGCAGTTGCAATTGAAATCCAACAAAGACATTTTCATAATTATGACGATTTGATTTGGTGTTACTTAGTTTAACTGCCTTTTCTGTTAAATTTATATTCAACACTTAAAAATTGCACCAACACCGATTGGCACAGTGAGTGCAGCGAGTGAAAGAAGGAGAAGGAGAGGAAGGAGGTATCGAAGCAAGTGTCAACGTCACTGTTGTCATGCCGTTGCAGATGCTCGTTTGCGTGTTTATAAATAGTTGAATGAATTTTAATTTTAATTCATTTAATCCCAGTTTACAACAACAACAGGTGCAACAACACCATACAAACACCAACAACGACAACAACAACAAACTACCAACGAAGAATAGCAACAACAAGAATGAAATGCAGCTACTATTTGTACGAAGCAATACAACAGCACTGTTGAACAAGACTGAATGCAACAACAACAACATTGACAATAAGCCAACCATACAAACAACAACAATCACTAGATTATTATTATGTATTGCGTGCTTTCGCCGTGAAACGCCTGCCGTGGAGAAGTTGATTCTTCTTCTTCTTCGACACACTAACAACCAACAACAACAAAAACAGCACACTTCGCTGCAGTCTGCTGCAGAGCGCGTGGTTTACCGAAATCAAAAACATGTCATTATTTTCTTCACGTTTTCCGTTATTTTATTGTAGAAAAAAAACACATAAAATTAAAAGATAATAAAGATATAACATTTTTTACTATAATAAAGCAGTACATAGTTTTTTTTAGTACCACATAAGAAACTCTCGCAAATAAGAAACTATAAAAAAAGGGGCTTATGAATTATAAAACATTGAAATTAAAACTAAACTTTATAACTAAAATCAAAAATTTCGTATTATCTTCTTCACTTATTTATAACTTTATCCTCTCTCGTTCTCTTTTTTAACCACGTTCTTTTTTTGTGTTCTCTCAGAGCCTGATCCATTCACGTAAAAAAGTCCGCCGATTGCGCTTCATAGTGAGCATCTTCTTTGGAGTCGTCCTTCTCGGCGTCCTGATCACCGCCCTGGTGTTCATCTTAAAGTCGAGCGATGAAAACACAACGCCGTCGACACCCAAAGCGAGTGCCATTAAACTCGAGGATCTGCTATCGGGTCGTCTGATTGCTCGCGATTTCAACGCCACCTGGAGTGGAACCAAGCTACTCTACCGCGATAATGCTGTAAGTGTGACTGCAGAAAAACTCGAATTTGCTCCCACCGAAGGTTACAATCACTGAATCACTCGATCCCAGATGAGGTCTTGAGATGTGATACTTGATAACCAGTAGTCTCGAGTGATTCGATACATAAAATAAACATAAAATAATAAAGAAACTAATGAGTTTTTCCTCCTCCAGACGATCGCCGAGTTGGATGTAAAAACGGGCAAACGTACCCCACTTCTGCATGATGAACAGGTAAGCATCTGGCGATATAAGCTCTATCTTGATCTTACTCTCCGATCTCTTCTTCCACTCTCTCCCTCTCTCTCTCTCTCTCCCCTTCCCTTTCTTTCCAGCATCACTACCGGACGTTTGAGAAGTCCGCAGACGGAAAGTTCATGCTGCTGAGCAAAAACTTCATTGGGGTAAAATAAAATAATGCTGCATACATTTTGGGCCATCATGGAAACTGTAACATTGCTCTCTTTTTCAGAACTTCCGTCACAGCTTCACTGCCCTCTACGACATCTACGACATTGCTTCGGGGCAGTTCTTCCCGCTGATGTACGCCGGCGAGCAGCGCCTCCTGTGGCTGGTTAAATGGGCCCCCGTTGGCAACGCTCTGATCTTCAACTACGCCAACAATTTGTACTACAAGCGTAGCGCTCAACTAGACTCGGATGTTGTTCCCATCACCTTCGATGTGAATCCGCACGTCCTGAACGGCATCCCCGACTGGATCTACGAGGAGGAGGTCTTCAGCTCGAACACAGCCGTCTGGTTCAATCCGAACGGTACGCAGCTGGCCTTCATACGATTCGACAACTCGGCGACGAACTACATGAATCTGCCGGAGTTCGGTCTGCCCGGCGATGCTCGCTATCAGTATCCGTTGTATCGTCCCATTCCCTATCCGAAGGCGGGTGCTTCGAATCCGCGCATCCGTCTGATCACCGCCGATCTGACGCGACTTGCCGAAGACAGCGACTCGCATTTGACCGATGTGCCGTTGCCGAGCGCGCTCAACACGGAAGCAGATTACATCATCACCGGCGTCCAGTGGCTAAACAACGACTTGGTGCTGTCGGTGTGGATGAATCGTATACAGAATCAGTTGCACATGCAGATTTTCAACGGACTCAAGCGCTATGAGGTGCGTCCCTCAAAGACCTCACAACTCTCTGGTTACTCTTCTCTTCTCTTTCTATCGTGCTTTGCAGCTGTACAGCTTAGAGTCGAAAACTGGTTGGGTGAACATCTTTGAGACGCCGCACAAGAATCGTGCTGGCTCCGTTATCGCGCTGATTCTGCCACAACGTCAAGCTGCCGCCGATGGTTTCTATCGGCATCTGTGTCTGTTGCCGACGCGCAGTGCGAATGCCGAACCAGAAGCTCTGACGAAGGGAAGATTTGAGGTACAATCGATCCTGTATTGGGACCATGACGATGACGTCATCTTCTTTACGGCCAACACCGAAATGAACCCGGAGATGTTGCAAGTGTATGCGATAAAAGCTGCGGCGGGTCAGAAGAGCCGATGTATCACGTGCAACATACAGCAAAAGGACGAAGGTGAGTACAAGATGAGATCTACTCTCCTTGTTTCTTTCTACTCTCTTCCGTTCGCTTTCCTGCATTTCAGACATTAAAGCGAGCTACTTCACCGCCGATTTCAGTAGCGACAACCTGGTGGCCATTCAAACATTGGGTCCTGCTGTTCCGAAGACGGCTATTTACGAGTGGAAATGGACGAACAGTGAGTATCAGCCGATTTGATCAACAAAAACAGCACTCAAAACTCTCTTCTCTTCTCTTAATCCTCTGCTTGCAGATCAGGTGATACTAAGCCAGCTGATGGACTGGGAGAGCAACACACGCCTGCGCACCGAGATAGCCCAATTTTCCATGCCTCAAACCGAGATCCACACCATTCCCATCGGCCACGGGTTTACGGCGAAAGTGCTGCTGCAGCTGCCGCCCAACATGGATCGCAGCGGGGACACCAAGTATCCCATGCTAGTGGAGGTATACGGAGGTCCCGACTCCAATTCGGTGAGACAGAATAAAAACAATCATTCGGAGCGTGCAATAATGAGTTAATTGTTTCTCATCATTTTCCTTGTCGATCGCCAGGTTACCAATAGATGGCTCCTGGATTGGGGTGTCTATCTGTCGTCTAATAGATCGGTGATCTATGCCAAAATCGATGGACGCGGCTCTGGACTCCGTGGTGAAAATCTATCGCATTCGGTTTATCTCAAGTTAGGAACACTTGAGATTGAAGATCAAATTAATGTGACGAGGTGAGTGGTCACAGTTGTGCTTTGCGATTTCCACTTCATCTCTTCTCATCTCTTCTTTCGCTCCCTCTCCTGCTGGTTTCAATCCTTCCACAGACAATTGCAGCAGAAGTTCGCTTACATCGATGCGAGGCATACAGGGATCTGGGGCTGGAGTTACGGCGGTTATGCAGCCGCCATGGCGCTCACCGCGGACGATCGGAACGTGTTCAACTGTGCCGCATCTGTGGCACCCGTCACCGATTGGGCGTATTATGGTAGGTGTGGCAACGAGATGTCTTTACATTTATATTTACATACGTTTCTCTCTTCATCTTCTTCCCCTTCCGATCGGTCGTGGTTGAAATTTCGACCAACAATTCCCATTTTTAATTTATTCTTTTTTATTATAACGTTTTTTAATATCAAATAATATACAATCCTCATCCTCGCTCTATTCTCATACAGACTCGATCTACACCGAGCGCTACATGAGTCTGCCGAAGTTTAACGAGCTCGGCTACAACAACTCGCGGCTCACGAGTCGCGCTGTCCAACTTCGTGGCAAAAAGTACCTTCTCATTCATGGTACCCTCGATGACAACGTTCACTACCAACAGGCTTTGGTGTTGGCCAAAAGTTTGGAGCGTCACAATATTCTCTTCAAGCAAATCGTGAGTGTGGCGAAACTCTAGTGAATGCTTTATTGTTATTGTTAAATGTTACCTTTTTCCCGAATAATTTCCAGAGCTACACCGATGAAGATCACAGTCTGGCCAACGTCCGGCCTCATCTCTATCACTCTCTGGATCGCTTTTTTGGCGAATGTTTCGCCAGCGAAAGTTTGTTGAGAGACAGAAAATAAAACCATAAATACAAATATAATTTTATTTGGAACTATAAATTGAACAAGAAAAAAAACGGAAATTCCTATTAAAAATTACACAAAAACAAAAGTCGAAACAATACAAAAAAATTAAATATATAGATTATTAAATAAAAATATTTAGAACTATAAACAAATACATATGTATGTATATAAAATATTTTTCACTCGAAAATTGTACTTAAATTTTGGTTTTTTGTTTTGCACTTTTTCCCAATATCTTTTCACTCTTGATTCGAGTTTTCTTCAATACTTTCTTTAATACTTTCTTCAAATTAAAAAAATCAAAACTTTAGCATTTAAAACATAGGAAAAAACCAGCTAACAGACAATTATTTAGATTAAAAATCAAGCCAAGTCCAACTGAAACAACAAAACAATAATTAAATTTAGAGAACAAAACAGATTTAGAGAAATAAACACCTCACGCTCACAAGTTGTTGTTGTGCCTCTAGTAATAAAACGTATTAGATCCTAGAATATTTAGACTATGTAGAAAACGTTGACGAATAAATCAAAAAGGGTGAAAAAATAAATAAAACAACTTAAAAAGTAAGAGAAAAGAAATTGAAAAATCAACAACAAAAAATATGCGAAACCTAGAAAGAAAAAACCAAGAAATTCCGAAACAGCAATCAAATAATAAAAAACAAAATAATAATAAATAATAATAAAAAATCTTAAAAACCGAGAAAATCAGAATTAATACTTTGAAATTTAAAAATGCCAAAAGAAATAAAAATATACATATATTACTATAATAATAATAGTAACAAAAATAATGATAATAATTATAATGATAATTATAATTTTATTATCAATAATAATGATAATAATTATAAAACTTATTGAATAATAATTTATCATATAATAAAAGTAAAAAAATAGAAAGTAAAAAACAAAGAAAAGATAATAATTAATAGAAATTAATAATTAAAGTAAACTTAAAACGGTTTAAATAAATAAGCACCATGAAATATTTTTAAAAATGAAGAATATTTTTAATAAAAGGAAACAAAAAATTGAATAGTTTTTAATTCTTTTACTTAGAAACTTTTTTCACAGTTTTTTCACACACAATTTTTTTAATAACAAAAGTAATCGGTTTTTTATGTACATAAAATACACAATTTTTAATGAATTTTTAAGTAAATACATACTCTCTGTAGTGTAGTGAATAAATATAATAAAATAAACAAAAAAAAATGTAGTGTGCAAATTAAGAAAATCACATTAATAATTAATGCAAATAAATTGGAAATTACATAAAAACACAAAAATTTATTTCTTTTTTTCTATTATATCGCAGATAAAAGATAAGTTTTTCTTCCCGGAATATTTCTGGTGTATCCGAGGCGAGTATATGGACCCCCACGATCGTCAGTTCTGTCATTTCTCATAAGTATAAAGGAAAAGTTTATACATTTTAAATCATGCAAAACAAGAGTTATGTACAAAAGAACTAGAGAAAACCCAGTACACACTGTGGAACTATTATAGTTGCAGTGTTAATATAATGTGGGCCATCGGCTGGTTTCTGTTGTTTCAGAACTCATTTTGTGTAGAAATCATAAACTTGGAGACAGTATTTTATAACTTAAATATTAAGAAAAACGCTTTGCTGTTGTTTTGTTCCTTTCTGTGAAATCATTGCATTTAGTTTTATTTTTAATTTTTTATTTCAATTCAAAAAATGTTTTCTCACAAATTTCTTGCCAAAAATATTCGCTTAGTTGCTAAATAAATGTTGTTTTTTTTTTCTTTTTCTTGTTTTTTCTGTTTTTTAATATAATATAATATACTATAATTTAATATATATATGTATGTATATATATATATAAATTCTATATAAAGATAGAGATTAAATATAGTAAACAAAAAATTCTTATTAAATTAATTTTATTTTATATTTTATGTAATTTTAAATTTATTAAATTAAAGATTCAATTAAAAAGAAAAAGGAATGAAATGATGAATGGTTCTCGCTTGAATGTAATCATCCTTTTAACATAGAAATGTTAATTTTTCGTTTTGAAAAGAAAAAATAAAATAATTTTAAGAGTCCTCGCCGACGCTCATATACCCTAGACCCGTAGGATGCGTTTATAGTTGAATTCAATTGGCAATTCAATGACACATTAAATCCTGGAATAGAATTTCAACTTTAGACCTGAACCACTAACTGAGAAATTCAGCTTTCAGATCGCATGCTTTAATATTGACGTAAAAAACAACTTCAGTTTGTAATTCACTCTACGAGCGAAATTTAGCTGTAAGCACGGATGAACACATATGCGCTATAAAAAGTAGGAGTGGCACTGGTACGATTTTTCTCATTTTCAATCCCAAACAGCCTATTATAATGGACAATATTTGCCCTAAATTTCATAACGATCCTCTGTCTGTTCTCCCGTAATCGTGATCTCCACAGATAGACGGGCAGACAGCCGACAGACAGACAAACGAACAGACAGATGGACGGACGGAAATCGACTAAAGCAGGTGACGCTGATTAAGAAGATAACCACTTTATAGCTGCCATATCTGTAATGCGTTACAAACAGAAGAACAAAGTTAATATAACCTATCATTTCGGGTGTAGGGTATGAAGAAAATTTCGGAAAATTATAATGATTTTTTATAATATAACCGGGTTTGCTTTTTGGTTTCTACAAATCACTGGATAGTGAATGGGTTTATTTTTTTTTGGGTTTTGATTTTTAAAATTCGTTCTGTTTTAAGTTTCGACTTTATTTACATTTATGTTTTATAACATTTTAACATTTAATTTTATATGTTTTTTTAGTTCATTTTTAAGAATTAAAATTTTCCTGTCTTAATCAATGGATTTTATTTAATAATCCTTTTTTCTTCTTTTAATGTGATTAAAAATTTTGGTATCCATCCGCAACAGAGATTCTTTGTTACGTTGCGCGTTACTTGCTATGAGAGTGTGTGTGTGTGTGTGTGTGTGTGTGTGTTCATCTATGTGTATACGTGTCCTTGTTTATGTAAATATATGCATGTTTTTATATTTGCTTATTTATGTGTTTAATTGTTGTTTGTTTGTTTTTTTCCTTTTTGTCTTTTTTGTGACAATAACTAACTCTAGACTTAACTGTACTTAATACAACTTTAATTTATTATTCTTATTTCTTTACTTACTTCTTTTTTTCTTCTTATCTTTTCTTTTCTGTTTTCTTCTTTCTAAAATCATTGTTTAATAATATTTTACAGAGATATAATATTTACTTTTTTTATTAAAAAAGTGCTCAATATTGAGAAAAATATATGCATATGTTTTGTTTTTGTTTTTAATAATTATTTAAAAGTATTTTTTCCATTTTTGTTTTGTATAAATTTTATTTTTTATTTACAATTTAACTGATTAGAAAATATTCATTCATTCATTTCTTTAATATCTTGTTTGTTGTTCTTGATGTTGTCGCAAGTTTTTTATTAGTCAAATATTTTTTTATTTACCTTTACTTTGTTATTGCAAATATTCTTCTGCTTATTCTTCTTCCTCTTTTTATAAAAAAATAATAAAAATATTATTATTAATATTAATATTAAATAAATAATAAAAAAAATAAAAAAATACAATAAAAAAAATATAATAAAAAAAAGAAAAAAATATAATAAAAAATATAATAAAAAATAAAAAAAAAATTAAGCAAAAATAAAATAAAACTCTACTTTCCAATTAATTTGGAAGTTATACATATAAACTTATATTCGAAAATTTGTAACCAAAATGATAAATCAAAAAAATATAATATATATAAATATTGACTGATCAAATTTCTTTAAAATTAATTATTTCCTTGTTGGTTTTACACACAGCAACAGCAGCAGCAGGAGCAACAGTTGCTCACTCTCAATTCAGATACACTTCTTCGACCTCCTGCTCGTCGACGCACTCCTGTTGCTCCTGCTGCTCTTGCAGCTGCTGCAGCTGATGCTCGTCGAGCTCTTCTTCTTCCTCGTACTCGACCAACTGATCGTGTTGCTGCTGCTGATATTCAATGTGTTGCTGCGTTTGCGGTTCCAATTCCAGGGGATCCACCAACGTCGTGTGATGCTGGTGGGTCAAGATATGATGTTGCTGTTGTTGTTGCTGATGATGATGTTGCAATTGATGATTGTTGCTACTGCTGCTGCTGGCGAATACCAACGGTGGCGGTGACGTCGAGGATGAAACACTAACAATAGCCGCGGGTGGCGGCATACCGCTCGATGACGTAGCTGATGATGAGGTGGCGGCTGATGCTGCCGATGACGAGTTTGCGTTGCGTACAATATGACCGGCGGCCGAGCGACTGGAGCGTGTGAGCGTCACAGTCACCTCGGAGCCGAGGCCCGCGAATGAGACGGGCGTGGCTCCGGTGTGGTTGGCTCTGCTGTGGGAGTGGAGGATCCTGCGCGCTGTTGTTACTGCTGCTGTAGCGCTGGCGGGGTGGGTGGCTGCAGATGCCTGCGGAGCGACAACGTTGGCGGTCGCTGTTGCAGCAGAGGTCGATGCTGCTTCCGCGTTGGGCGAGACGTAGTTGATGAGTAGCACTCGTTCACCGCTGGACGTGTGACCGGCCTGCTGACGCAACACTCGTCGTACGGCGCTGTTGGCGCGCACAACGTGGTGCTGCTGCTGCTGTTGGTGGTGGTGTTGAACGGATGCTGCCAGTGTTGCTGATGCTGATGCTGCTGCTGTTGATGTTGTCGCTGCTACGTTGCTCGCCGATGATCCGCTGCCCCCAAGCCTCCCCCCTCCATCTCCCGGGCCGCAGATCATATCGTTGGCTCATCATTACGTATTGTTGCTGCCTTTCAAAATGAAAACCTTCTTAACCAAAATGTTCTTGTTGGCGCCCTAGTTTTGTGTAGGCGTTAACAACACAACGTTGTTGTTATTATTGTTGTTGTTGTTGTTGTTGTTGTTATTGTTATTGGTTTTGCGAGGTATTTTGTTGGTTGGTTGATTGGTTGGTTGGTTAAACGTTGTTATTTTGTTACGAACACAAGATGTTGGATGCATGGCGACGTGAATGGTGTGAGTGTGTGAGAGAGACACGAGAAAATAACAAAAAAGAGAGAGAGAAAGAGAGAGAGAGAGAGAGAAAATACAAGTTTTGGTTGACATCAATGATGTTATTTTTGTTATTTGATTTTCATTTTGCTTTCAACGACTTTGCAACGATATATCGCAACTTGTTTAATGGGTAATTCTTTGACGGATGAGTGTAAATGTGACACAGAGAGAGAGAGAGAGAGAGAGAGGGAAGGCAAAAGGAGAGGCTGGGAGGGGGGTCGGTGAAAGGAAAAGAAGGATGTAGGATAAAATTCAAGCTATTTAATCATGCTATTTGTTTAAGAAATAGTATTAAATTATTTAATTTTAATTAATACTTCTTGCCAAACATTAGAAGTTAATAAGTCTCAATATTTTAAAAAATCCTTCTCTCCCATGACTCATGTCAGTGTCCCATGACATTTTTTAAAACAACTAATCGAACAATTGCAAAAGCCGTAAAAATTGTGCTTGTCTTCCTTCAAATTATGCAATAATTTTCGTCCCACTTAATTTCATGAAAAAGAAAATCGCATGATATTTCTTTTTCTCTCATGACACTTTTCAAAAGAAAAATTTTTAATAGTTGCCAAAATTATTTAATTTTGTTGTTGAATTTAATTGTTTTTGTAAAAATTTTCTGGATATTTCAAAATGTTTTTTTTTCTAATAATTTTCTTTAATTAAAATAATTCATTCTTAATTAACATGAATGAAAAAGAAACATTTCACGTTTTTATATATCGTGGTGGATACGATGTTGATCACAGGAGGGCGGGGAAGACGGTGGGGAAGGGCGGAGGTGGGAAGCGAGGTGGTGAAATCCACCAAACAACCAGTGTTTTTCTTTTTCTTCAATACAAGCATTAACAATTCAAAGAAAACGCTTATCGCATCGTCAGAAATAAACAAAAATGCATACAAAACCTTAAAAAACAAACTTAGCTTCAAAAAGTACGAGTCCAAAAGCCAAAACACTGGATTAAAAAAGCACAGAAATAAAGAAAATCCACCATAAAATAAAGACCACCAAAGTTAAGAAGATGAGAGAAAATGAGAGAAGCGAAAGCAAGAGCCGAAGAGGCAAAAGCACAGTAAACCAATGTTAAAAACGGTAAAAAAAGCCAGTCAAAGTTAATTTAATAATAAATGAATTAATAAAAATATCTATAAATTCAGAAATTAATAAATCATCATTATATTATATAATATCATTAAATTATTATATTTATTTTTTTATATTATATTATATTATATTGTATTATATTATATTACATATTAGTATATTATATTATATTGTTATATGTTATGTTATGTTATGTTATATTATATTATAATATATTATATTATATTATAGCATATTATCTTGATATTATTATTATATTAATTAAGATTTTCTATTCCGTTCCCAAATAATTTGTTTTTTCTTTTTGTTCTTCATTTATCTGGTTTTATTTGTAAAATTATTATTAGAAAAACAATATTTAAAATCTAACTACATTTTAAATAACTAAAAACATGTCGCTCATATATTTAATTCTACATAATTACAATAGTATTAAGTTGTTGTTTTTGTTATTGGTTTTGTTTTAGTTTTTGTTTTTGTTTTTGTGACTGGAAATGTTGATGAATACAAATTTCAGAATTTTTTATTTCTTTACACAAGAAAACACTAAAAAAAACAACAGTTTTTTAATACAAATAAAAAACAAAAATTGCAAATAATTAAATGAAAAAGGAAAGCCTATTATAAGAAATTTTAATATATAGGAAAAACACAATTTTATTGACTGTAAAATATATATACATATGTATAAGAAAAAAGTATTCAACGAAAAAAGGAAAACTGATAAATTTTAAACAATTTCGAGAAAATTTTACAAAATTAAATTCAAAAAAGAAAACTGTTCTATTAAATATTTACTAATAAAAGAAATACATATATAATCTATATAATATATAACGATATAATATATAACGATATAGTATTTACTATTTTGTTGGTTATATTCTACAAAACAGAATTTGTATAACTTTACTATTATTATTATTGAAAAAATGTACAAAATAAAAAATGTTTTTCATAAAAAAGCACGAAACTCTAACAAAAATTAGTGAAGAAATCATAATTTTGATTTATTTTTTTGGATTTTCGATTTTTATTATTTTTATTGTTGTATAGTAGTATTAGTTGTTGTTGTTGTTGTTCTTTGTGTTGTTTATATATAATACACTTGACGAAAGTGAAAATTGTTGGTTTGGCGTCATTTGAAATAGTTAAAAAATAAAAAATTAATAATGAAGAAATCACTTAAATTTAACTACATTAAAATTAATTTAAATAATGTATTCATTTTTATATTATGTAACAACATAAACAAATTATAACTATTTTAATTTTTTTTAATTTTTCGAATTTTTATTTACAATTAAGAAATATTTATATCAAATTCTAAAAAATACAATAATTTTGGGTTTTCATTCTCAATGAATTTCTAGAAAACTATCTACATGTTTTTAAAAATTATAAATTATAATTTTTTTATATTATTTAAATTATAAAAATAATTAAGTATTTATTTCTGCCAAATATTTTTTGGTTTGTTTTAGGCAGCTGCTTGAAAAGTGTTCAAAAAAATCAATCATTAAAAATCGTAATAAATTTGAAGTTATATACTATATATACTATATATACTATATATATATATATATATATTATATACTATATATAGTACACCGAAAAAAGGTTAGAAATCAATAATTAAAAATGGTGGCATTTCTTTCCTTCTTTATACAGATTTTCATTAACTTATAATAAAATTTTGCGTTTACATTATTTTATCTTTTTAACCTTTTTTAATTTCTTATATTTTCTTTATATTTTAATGTTTTTTTACTTTTTTTAATTTTTTTTTATATTTTAATTTTATTATTTTTTGTTTTTTTTAATTTTTCATTTCTTATTTTGGTAATTTTTTTAATATTTTAATTTTCGATTTTTTTTTTTTTTATTTAAATTATCCAAATTTTACTTTCATTTTCAGAGATGTAGATGTTAAAAGTTTAAAATTGTTAAAACCAATATTAACAGCCTTATAATGTAAATAGTTTCAAGGCGTAAACGAAAACGAAACATATGTTTTTCATGAGTTTTGTTTTGTGCTTTTCGTCATTTTTCGTTTGTTTGACAATTGCGCATAACAAAACTCGAGTGAAATCCACTAAACGCAAAAAATGCTTGTTGTTGGTATTTTTACATGCTTTGTAGATTTTATCAGCTACGCGTGCTATAATGGATCGGCAGTTTCCAGGAAAAAAGTCGAGAAACCACGCGAAAGCTAGAAGGCTATCGTCTAGTGTAAAATTGTTTGTGTTTTGCAAGTTGTCGAATTGTATGTGTCGAATTTGTATGTGTATAGTGTTGTGTATAGTGTTGCCGACACGCATTTGCACTGAATTCTACCCGAAATCTTTGCGTTTCTAGAAATTACTTATAAAAATACTTCAAATATTGTACACATGGCAACAATTTTTTGTTGCACACATGGCAATAAAATGAATGTCTGCAATACGAAAGAAAAGCTTCTATTATACTAGTTTGGCTCGTTTCGTTTTCGTTTTCGTTTTCATTAGTGTTTTCGTTTTCGTCTTGAAACTATTTACATTATAAGGCTGTAAATTATTTATATTGTATATATATATTAAATTATGTATATATAAACCAATATTATATTTTAAATATTCAAAATCGTTGTAAAAAAACAAAAAAAAAAACGTGTTTCCATTTTATTGAGTTATGAAATAGATTTTTTGTTTTAAAAATCTTTGTTGAGAATAGCGAATCGTGATAGAAAAAAAGTATTGAAAAATTAGGAGCATTGAATAAAAAATCAACTGTAGAATAACTTTTGAACAATTTTTCAATCAAAACCTTATTAATATAAAATGCAGAATAATAAATAAAATTAAAAAAATTTTCATAAAAATATAAATCGTTTTTCATAATTTTTTTAAACTCTTCCTTTTTTTCAAAACCGTTTAAAAAAACTGAAATTATAAAAAAATTAATATTATTTTTAAATCCTCTTCAATATAAATTTTTTTGTTTGACACTTTTTCTTTTTAAAAATTTTTAACATTTTTTGCTGAATTTAATTTTTAATTTTGGTTAGTTTAAATTTTTTAAAAATTTGTTTGAATTTAATTATTTAATATTTTTGTTTGAATTTAATTTCATTTTTAGGTTTTTCTTTTTTTATTTTATCTCTTTTTCTGAGCACTTTTCGCAGCTTTTCATATATACTTGATGGTTTGTTTTAGTCTTTATAGTACTTTTTCCCAATGTTTGATTTTTAAAATAGCAACAAAAACAAAAATTAGAAGTACCTCATACCACTTAAACTACATTTTATTAAAAAAGTATTGCGTTTAATTTTTAGAGAAACTTAAATTCAAATTCAAATAAAATTAGCATTAATTCATTCAGTTAATAAAATTTAAACCAAAAATTCATTCATTCGTTCATAGATAATTCGTTTTTATTTTAGTTTCGATTTGATTTAATTTTTGATTTTGAATAATAATTAAAAAGCAGATAAAGAGAAATATTTATAAAGTAAATACGTCCAACAAATTTGTATGTTTGCATAAAAATTACAAAATTACATCATACTTTTAAGAAAAGTAGGAATAGTATTAAGAAAGAATTAATAAAATAGAAGTAGTCATAAAAGAGGGGGGGAAACACATGAGTAAAACTTATTCCAACAGAAAAAACTAATCAAACATAAATTTAACAAAAATTTTATTAATTGGTTGGTTGGTTGGTTGGTCGGGCGGGCTGGTTGGTTGGTGTGTATCTATTTTCTTTAGTGTCGTTGTTGTTAATATTATCATCGTAGTGGGTGTCTTGAATGTCACATTCTAATATGTATTTTTTTCTGTGGATTGTCGCAGTTGAATGACTGGACGTTTCATTATGATGTCTGTTGGAAGGATGTTTAAATGAATGTTGGATAGTCGGTTGGTTGATTATGGAACAACATGGAAGGTTGGATTTTTCTTGATTGGATCGGTTGGTTGGTTGGTTGCTGGAGTCTCTCTTTTATGAATTGGATTGGTTGCCGGTAATGGTTGGTTGGTTGGTTGTTTGTTGGCGATATCCTCACAACTGTGGATGCGTATGAAAGTCAGAAATATTCACCTGATTAATGTTGCCAAGAATTTGATGGCCCTGCAGCGTTTGCACCTGAGCAATCGATAGCGATGTGGTGCCATCTGTGTTCTCTGTTTGCGTAACAAGCTGACCTTGTTGTTGTTGCTGCTGCTGCTGCTGTTGTTGTTGTTGTTGTTGTTGCTGTTGTTGCTGCTGCTGCTGCTGCTGGCTTGCATTAGTTGCTGTTGTTGTTGTTGTTGTCGTTATATTGCCCGACTGATCAATAATCTGATGATGTTGTAATTGCTGTTGCTGTTGCTGCTGCACCTGAACCTGCTGCACCTGTTGCTGTTGTTGTTGGCCATTGGCATTTGTTGTTGTCACTGTCATGGTTTGACCCTGGGCGCCTTGATTCTGTGCATCAGGATCCTTTTTCACCTGCACAGCTTGTAGCGTGTGCAACGACTGCACCGACTGCACCTGCGGAATGCTGCCGCTTGTGATTGTACCCCCCGCCGCCACAATGGTACCAGATCCAGGTCCACCGCTAGATGTCGAAGTACCGCCGCCGGAGGATTTTTTCGATCCCGGTGCTATTTTATTTGAGAAGAAGAACCAGGAAAAAAGAAAGAAGAAAAAAGAGACAGAGAGAGAGAGAGATACATTTCAAGAAATAAATTAAACTATAATAGATTATTTAAATCTGTAAAAGTGTTCATTTCTTCGCAACAACAACAAAAAATAAGTCGCTATTTCAATCATTGAATTTAATGGCTCCAAATCAAAATCCTCTGGAAGGTAAAAATAACTAAAATGTTATTCTTCAACTTCAAATTTTATGGCTTTTCCTCTTCAGCTGAAACTTGATTAAGAGTCTTGTAATAGCTCACAAAAGAGTCTCCCATTAAATATAAAAACAAATCTAATTTTTGTTACTTATAAAAGTGATTTAAAGTGACTTCACGAAAGCTCTCGATCAATCGAAAGCTTCAAAAATTGAGACATTCAAGAACATAATATAAGCATTTTTTACTATTTAAAAACTATAAAATATTTTATTGAAAAAGCGGACATGAAAAAAATTCCTTCTTCTCCATCTCTCTCTTGAGAAACAACAAACAAAAAATCAACAACAAAAACGAGAGTTGAAGAAAACAACAACAGCAACAAAAAACCACTACAACAAATTTAAAAACTTTAAGAAAATGTTTTTTTTTGTTTTTCAAAAATGTTCATGTCCACTTTATTCAAATAAAATTATAATTCATTAAAAATTATTGAAAAATTAAATATATTATTAAATTTTTTAAATTTATATAAAATATATTAATTAAGTTATAGCAATAAACTTCTTCCTTTTCATAAAAATTGTTAACAGATCGATTTTTAGTAATTAATCTAGAGATTAACCATTTAGTTAACGAAGAGAATCAGGAGAGAGATTTAAAAGCAAGACGAGAACTTAATTTAAATGAAGAGTGAAGTTTTAAGGTCAAATTATAGCTTATAAACTTTAAAGTATGTACAAAGAGAGCCTACCGGTCGATTAACAAGAAGGAAGACTGGAAAAAAGGAATAGAAGCAGGAAGAGGGGGGGGGGGGGGGGGGAGAAGAGGATCAACAACTTAGAACATCATTTCTCATGCACTGATTCACGGTCCGAAAACCTCTTCGCTAACGATATGAATGACGTTGGTCAGGGGCTTACGACCGACGACGATAGCGCTGGATGCGGGTGTCGTTGCTGGTTTTGATGTTGTTGTTGATGATGATGTATCCACAGGGAAACTTGTGTTGAAAACACCACCACCGCCGCCACCGCTGGAAGCAGTTATGTTAAGCGGGTGGACGATCGAATGAACGCTTGACACTGTTGCTCGTGTTGTTGCTGGAGTTGTCGATATGGTTGGCATTGTCGAGGATGTTGATGTTGTCGTTGTTGTCGATTTTGTTGGTTTTGTTGTTTTTGTTATTTTGGTGGTTGCCGTCGCTGTCGCTGTCGCAGTCTCCCCATCATCATCATCATTACCACCATCAGACTTACTTTTCTTTTCCTTTTTGACGCCAGGCTTCGCGAAGTGACGCAACTCCAAATGACGGCGCAAATTCCTTGATTGGCGAATGACCGCATAGCAAATCGGACAGGTGGCTGGTTGTTCAGATTGAGAGCGCGATCGTGGTTCTAAAAAGCGAAATCAATTTGATAAAAGAGCCAATTTTTCAAGAAACAACTCACTATCTGCGCTGCCTGTGCCGCTGGTGTTCTTGCTGCGTTTGCTTGGTTTAGTCGCTGGTGTTGTCGGTAGCAGAGTGCTGTCGCCAGCAGATCCGCCGGCAGTGGTGTTGCCACCGCCACCGGTTATTGGAGTCATGTTCGGATCTACGCTGACAATTGTTTCCACTTTAGTTATCTCGCTCTTGATGAGGGGTGTAGAAGTGAGGGTCGGTCCGCCTTCGTTGCCGTTCTCGATGTGCTGCTGATGAAGTTGTTGAGCGTTCCCCGTGGGCGTGGTGATGACGTTTTCCATACCCTCGACTTTTGTGACTTTCGGTGCAGTGGCTACAAAAAATAAGACAAACCAATTCATTACATTTCTAGATTTTCATCTTCTTTTTTTGGCAATTTAAATACTAATTTTTAATACATACGCGACAATTTCTTGACACGCGGCTTGCGTTTGCGTGCTGGCAAAAACTGTTGTATAACATCCTTGGGCGTATCTGCGGTCACAATTGTCTGCTGTTGTCCTGGAGCAGCCTGCTGAGCGCTGGCCTGTAGAATATGTCCGGCCTGGATATCCTCGACCACCTGAGCGTGTACAGTTTGCTGTGGAGCGGCGGCAATTGTAGCAATTAGTTGGTCCTGGTCCTATAGCAGAGAAGAAATTGCAACAATGAACAATCGTGAAGTAAACAATTCAAAAGGACTTAAAGCATTATTTAAAGTAAATGTTGACTTTGATTTTGTTATGACTTTGTTGCAATTGATTACCTTTTACTCGACATGAAAAATAATAACCTGCTTGGAAACTGGCAGCTCTCTCGAATAAAAGATTTTTTCTCAATTCCAAAAATCAAAAAATTCAAAATTTTCAAATCATACAGGTTCGTTAAAAAAAGGTTATACAGGTATAACCATAGGCCGTAGTTACACTACCGAGCATACTCGGTGTGCAGTTTACTCTCATTGTTCTGATCAGAGTGCGTATTTTATATATGATTACTCCTGTGCACGACCCACGCTTGCAGTTTTCAAAAATAGATTTTTTTTTCACCTTCAACAGCAACCCGTCTACTACACAAATGAGAAAACGTATTATTTGACCAGTAGTTTTCGACGCGATGGACCATACAGTGTTTATACTAATTGAATCGTGTTTAGCATATGCAAAAGTCGTAAAAGGGTAGACCGAGTTCTCATGCTTGTTGTGAGAGCGTGGTGTTGAGAACGGAAAAACATTCTATTCTCTCTTTTACACACAAAGCAACAACAAGGAAGCTTGTATGCTACCACAAGCTTATGCAAGCAAAACAAGAGCTGCCAGCTGCCGAGCGGCTGGTTGTGTAACTGCATTACGTTATGAATTAAAGTGAGCTTAGGTTTGGTCTCTTACATGATGATGTTGCGGTATCATGTGCTGTAGTTGTATCGAGTGCGTGGTGAAATCATCCTTGGTTACCGTCTGAGGTGCCAATCCTTGTATGTTGAGACACTGGGCGGCTTGCAGCAGCGACGGCAGCTGCGCATGATCCACACTTACCTCGCCGCGATACACGAACTCGAGAAGCGCTTCAAGATCGTTGGCGTTGACACCGGCCAACATCACGACGGGATGTTTGCATGGTGTATTCTAAACCAAAGGAAAATCAAAAAACAAAGAAAAAATTACAGATTCAACAAATCAGGGATTCAACAAAATAGTTTACAATTATAATTAAATGCGATTACTTCTAATGTAAAAAATTTCTAAAAACAATTGTAATGATGTATTGTATAATGTATTTCGGCAACATTTTTAAATATTTTTGATAAACCATCCAATAAGAAACAGTATCCGCTCAATTTCTCCGCAAAAAATGTAAACAGAGCGAGCTAATTTAAGCAACTCTCAACCCATATTTGAGATATGTCTCTGACTGAAATGAGCTGTCAGCTGAGTGTATATGAGATTATTATGGGATTGGGATGTTTTTCTTATAAATTTGGCCTGATTCTACTTTCCATGCTTTTCTCTCCGCTCCGGTTAAAAACGCTTGTACTCTTACCTAACATTAACATACTCATTGAAAAATAGACGGACAAAGAGACAGATAAATAAATTAAGCTGAGTCGTTTATGTCATGCTTTTAAGTGTATAAAGAGAAGAGAAGAGGACAGGAGAGGAAAGCAAGAAGCAAACAATCGACCAACCAATGTGGTCCTTTCTACTCTGTCGCCTCAGCTGCAGCTGCTGCACTTCGGCCGGAGTGAGTGCTGTTCAAAAATCACCAAACTTTCTCTCCCTTTTCGCAACAGTCAGCCAGACAAACAGACATGCAGACAACGTTTTCCCACCGATTGCACTGCGTTCCCTCAACACGAAAGAACTGAGTAACAGTCTTTAACAAAAAAGGCAACGAAAAGAGGGAGAACAATGCATCAAATCATGAGAACTAAAAATTCTTCACGAGTTTTCTTTTAGATGCGTCTGCTTCTGTTATTTTTGTTGTTGCTCTGGCCGCTTTTTTCGCTTTTCCATCGCTCTATGTGTCCATCACTCTTCTTATCGCACACTCAATACTGAGAACCATTGAACAGCTCTGAGCTGCGATAAATGATAAAGAGGTCGGCTGACTGGACACTCTTTTCTGGACTTCCTCTCTAAATGAAGCTAGTCTTTTTCTTCTTTGTAAAATTACAAAGACAAGAATCGTTTTTCGAATGATTTGGAATAAATAGTAACGAAAACAAAAACCACTCGAATTCTTTGGAGAAAACATTTTGGAAAAAATTATTACATATAAACTTTATATTCAAGTATAATCCTTTACTAAAAATCCTTACTAAATATAAAGGACCTTAGGAATAGCCTTTATAATCGAGTTCAATTGCATTTTTGTTTGGTTACTTGGTTGCTTGGTTGCTTGGTTATGTTTTGGCGGATTGGTTTGTCAACTAGTCGGTTGTTATTCATATATTCTCGTGAAGTAGAAGTTGGCATATCGTAATTCAATCACACTCCAATGTAAACAAATATAACTTTTGAGCCACATCTTTTGTTGCCATCGTAAATAAATAAATGCCATCAAAATAAAAAGATAGCAGCTCTTATAACTTCAGTAGAAATTCAAAGGGGATTGGAGAAGACTGTTTGAAGACGTCGTAAACAAAAATAAAATACCAATAGAAAAAGCGATTTTTTTTTTTATAAATCAATTTTAAAATTTATACCGAACAGACACGAAGGAAAGCGAACTATCAAAAGCTATTTGAAATAAAAATATTCAATTAAATTCACCCTTCAACCAGTTAAATGACTTTTAAAAAACAACTAACAGAAAAACAAAGATATCAAAATTCGGAGGCGTTTTGAAATGTTTAAGGAAAATCAGATGACGCAGCGTTGCATATGAATGAATGAGGTTAACAACAACCAGGTTCATCAACGCTCATTGACGCTATGCAACCGCAGTTAGAATTAGATGAAGAAATAAACTGGTGTTTATCCAACCACGGAAAGGAAACTAAAAAAATAGTCTACTCTGAGTAACAATAGTAGTTGTTGTTGTTGTTGTTGTTACTGCTGACTACTGACCTGTACTCAAATCTGTGCGACTAGATTACATGGTCGTGTTTGCAAAATTTTATCTCCTGCTCCGCTCTCTGAATGGGTGTTTGTGTCACAGAGTCCGGAGCCATCACCGAAGCTGATTGTTTGGAAATCATATGCATTGCACTCACCTGTTTTATTATTATTATTTAACCTGACCTCCCTTTTCACTCTCTTTCTCTCTATTACGATGTCAGTCGCTTTCTCTCACTCTCAGCCTCTCCTCTATTTTAACCCCTCTACCAACCACCCTCTATACTAACAACCCACCACATTTCACCGACCAAATGGCTTCTTTAACCGGTCAACTAAGTACAGACGTTTGAATAAAAATCTTATGAGTGTCCAATTTTTGTTGTTGTTGTGGTTTGTCTGAGCGGATGTACTCCTCATAGAAGATGGTAAAGAAACAAAAAAGTAGGATAGTTCAAGAGCGAGAAAAAATAAATATAAGAAGGGGGATGGATAGCGTAAAGTATGGAGTTACGTTGAGAGAGAGAGAGAGAGCTGAAGAGAGAGGGAGAGAGCGAGAGAGAGAGAGCGTTATTCTTATCAGATTTCCATTGAGCTGCATTTCACATGTTACTCTCGTACACCGTCATAGTAGCATTGATATACTATAAAAATTTGTCTTTGGTGATTATAGTTTTGTTGTGCCCAGGGCTGCCAAGTCTATTTTCAAATTCCCCGATTTCCCTCAACAAATCACCACCGAATTATTAAAGAAAATAAAATTGTTCTCAAATTAATTAATAATATACAAATAGTCTTTATAATTAACGGTCAATACAAATCCATAATCCATAGAATTATTTTTATTAAAATAGATATTTTTATTAAAACAAGTTTCGAAAAGTTTGCCACTGAACGAAATAAATCTAACAGCTAGTAAAAATAACAGCGGGATAAGTTTCCGCTTCGATGGAGTGGAGGATGAACTGGAGCGAAGTTTTCTAATTTTGTCCTTGTCGTTGCGTTTCAGCAGCAGCAGATTTCTAAAAAATTCGCGGCCACAAAAGTCGTCGAACGACATTCAATGTGTTTACATTAATGGAAAGCAATAAGAAAATAGGGACAGCTGTGCCTCGATCTAAACAATCCCTGACTACTTGTTCGTCAATAGTGTAAAAAAATGGATAATTAAAGTACTTGTTATTACTGCATGGTTTACAATACATATTTCCAATTTTGGTTTTTTTACAATTCACTCAAGTACTATTAAATTCCACAAAATTGTCGAATTGTTTATTCCCCTTCTCTCAAGAGGATAATAAATTCCCCTTAATTTAGGGAATTCCGCACGAACTTGACAGACTAGTTGTGTCTTTAATCTTTTGTTCTCTGTTTATTTTTAAGGAATGCATGCACACTCATCACTGAGTCTCTTCGGGAGAGGAGTAAGGAGCAGAGAGAAGAGCAGTGAGGCATAGAGCAATAGTGCACTAATGCAAAGGAGAAGAGACACCGAGAGGAGACGGCCAGAGCGGTTTTTAGTTTCTCTGTTTCTTGGAATCATTAAAGTTCATCTCTGGATTTTACAATTTTATTAGAAGAGATTTGTTGATCCGTCACACGTCCCTCGTCTTCAGAGTTCTTCGCTGATTCTCTGTTTATATTTTGCCGATTTGTTTACATTGGGAAAACGTGTGTGTCTCTTTCTGTGATTAGTATGGCTGGATAGAGGGTGGAGAGGACCGTGAGAATCAGATTTCTATGTATATCTGCTTTTGTTTCTAATCTTGATCTGAGATTAAAATGTGTACATGTTTCTTTTAATTCCTTAAAAACATATTATATACTAATATGATATACATATTATATACTTCATATTATATGAAGTTTGTGTGTCTCTTGCAGTATATGCAATAATTGTAGTGAATATATAAAAAAATACTGAGACTAGATTTGAATAAGCTGAATTTAATAGTGGAATAATAATAACTCCTTTTCGTCGTAACTCGTTTTAGGTGGTTTTGCCTTGTGACAACAGATATACATATGCTATGGTTTATATATGTATACATTATAATACTTCTTGTTCAGTTTTATCCTTCCGAAATTTATGAATTTTTCCAATAAAATATGGCAACATTTTAAAATTTCAATAGAATAATAAAAGGTAAAACCAGAAAAAACGTAAGCGTTCAAATTGTTATGAAGGGAATTCAGAATGGGAATGAAAAGATAGAAAGTCGGAAGGAAGGACAAGGAGAACGCTACCAGTTGACGTTGTTGTTGTTTTGACAAAGCAGCAGTCAAAAGCAACAACTACATCACACGGAGTATGGCAAGAAAGTTGGATGTGTGGATGGGAGAAAGAGAGGGAATCTTCTCGTTGTCAAAACCAGGAAGAACACAGCGCGCATGATACAAAAAACAACAGCAAAAGGAATACAAAAAAATCTAAAAAGAAATTACGTGAGCTACCAGAGAATTGAAATTTTCTTTCTTTTCTCTTTATCGCTTCAGTTTAAAGATAAAGAGGGGGAAAGGAAAAGGAACCAACAAATCGTAACACACGCGCTGAACGCAGGGTTGTTTAGCCTCTTTTTTGTGTTATTGTTGCAGATGTTTTAAAAAATTACTAAAAATTTTAAATAAAATAAAGGAATAATTATTATTAATTATTATTTTCTAAAAAAATATAAATTTAAAACTAGCATCTATTTTACTTTATCAAGGAACGTGTATATAAATAAATAGAGTATAAATATATAAATCAACATTATAAATACATATCTACATATAAAGATGAATATCTTCATTAAAAAAATTAAATAATGTGTCTTGGTGACTAATTTTGACGTAAAAGAATACACAGGATACGAGATCCGAATGAACTGAGATATTATATAACGTTATTTTAAGAGATCGATTTATGAATCACGTTCATTTAATTTTCAAATTATTCATTCACCATATTTAATCACAGGTCTGTACTTCACATTAGTATACAAGACAAAAGGGTTGCCCTCGGCCCATATTCGGCTCTTGATCTGTGCTTCCTTTCGCTACCTGGTTGACATAACACGACAACAAAAACAACACATTTTTAACTGCTCTACCTTTTTATATAGTTTCTTGTGTTGCTGTTGTTGTAATACATAATTAAGGACAACTTTGAAATGTCACAAAATGTACAAACTTCAAACTGAATTCATTTGAAACTAGCTTCCCGATGAGCTGGGACTCGAAATTTTAAGCATTAATATTTGTTCTTTTAATAATATAGAGCGAGAACGATAGTAATAATAATCTTTTTTTGTACAACTCTCCTCAGAGATAAAAAAAGTGGTGAAACAGATTTGCTCTTACCTTTAAAAGATCCAGCAAAAACGGCGATGCCGCACACAGCACAATTTTATGCGCTGGGAAGCTACGCCCGCCCGCCGCAAGGGTGCAGTCGACCAAATCCCCGTGGCAGCGCAAAAGTTGAATGGCCGACACCAGCGACGTGCCATAGTCGCCCCAAGTGAGCGAGTACAGCGAGTTCATTGGCAACGCCATCATCGGTTCAACCAATTCTCCAACAGCGTATTCGTCGTTGTAAAGAATTGTGAAAGTGTTTGCTTAAATGCGCGTCCAGGAAGAAAAAGTTAAGGATGTTTGGCTGTGTGTGCGTTGGGTTGCCACACAGCAAACAATGTTTGACAGGGGTGGCAGCACTTTTTGGGTGGCTTTTTAACAACTTCTATAGATAGAGAAGCAAAAAATCCCTGCGCTCGCGAACAGTTTTACATTTCTTAATATGTAAAAAGCAAGCACAAAATCGATTTTTTTCTTCTTCCCTCACTGAATTGAATAGCGAATGCTTTTCTCTGGTTTGTTTGTTTGATGTCTCTTTAAAACGTTCGTTCGTTCACTGAGCACTTCAATCTATGTTGCACTTTGTTCTGCTAGTGTTTATTATTTAGCTTTGGTGATCTCGCTCACACTACTTTTCTCTTAATAACTGCAAAAGGAAGAGAGAAGGAGAGAGAAATCAGTTAAAGAAGTGGTTAAATGGGAATATGTGTTTCGATTTTTATGTTACGTGCTGCTTGATAAGTCTCGCTCTTTCGCACTCAATCACTCTCCGATCTATTATCACACATTTTAATCCCCATGGTTAGTGTTATGATGTTTCTTGTTCATACTGCGCAATACTCATCATCAGAAACTTTACATTCTCCTTGGTTGGCTTTATTGTGGCACTCTGACTCACTCTCTGCAGGGCTACCGAATATTTTTAAGCCGGCAGAGCAGAGGAGAAAACAAGTTTCTTCTTCATTTTGCTAAAAATGGTAAAATGAGTGAGGAGAGTGTTGCCGAAATGAAATATTTGCCCCAGGAAAGCGCAAGTATTTAATTTTCCCAATACAAATTTAACTACAAAATAAATGTCCTCGTTGAACTACCTGTTCTAAAAAATATTATATTGTAGTACGAAAGAAATACTATGCGTTGGTATCCCTGATCGGCGACTACAAAATATATTCGGGATCGTGTATGTGCGCTCGCTCACGCCGTCTTTTTCCCCCCGAAAACCATAGATTTTCGTGGCAACTCAGCACAACTCGATTCGTTCGTACAGTTTTCACTCCCGCCACGACGGCGAACAGTTTTCGATTCTGTTCGATTTCTGTACCCCTTCAACAGTGACGGAAAAAATAAAATCAAGAAAAAATATCACCAACCCACAATAAATTATTTTTTGTACAGAACAACGACATTATTTTTAGATTTTCCAATCATTCGAAAATTTGATGCTTCATCAATTTTACACAAAGTTTAGTATTCGAAACGATACAGAAGAAACAAGAAACACTTCTAGAGGTGAGAGATAAGTAGTCGGTTGATGGAAGCAAAGGAGCAGAGAGGAGAGCAGCACATAGAAATTGATTTTGTAGTATATACTTTTGCAGTTGAGTGAAGTAAAAAAACCAATTGTTAGTCCAAGTTTAAATTTGTTCGCACTTACTTTCTTGTTTTTATTCATTTATTATTTACGATTTGCAGTATTACATTCGTGCACACTGAAGAAATTTCATTTTATATTCCATTAGGGAAAAAATAGAAAAATAGAGAGAGCAGCAGAAGAGGCGGCACTGCAAATCTGCGGGCGGCCTTATTATTTCCCGCTTTGCAAAAACAAAATCGATTTCACAGTAAAAAAACTTGCAGAATAAAAATTCTTCTCATGAGCAACTACTGGTTGGTTGGCTCTTCTCGCAGAGCGCACACACTTATTTCTGCTCACAACTACTCGACGAGGTTGAAAAATTTCTACTGAAAAATGAGTTCAATCCAGATACGTTCGCTGCTGGCTTGTCTCGTTCGGTTGCGCTCGGTTGTCTAGTTTCTTTTCTCTACACGCGAAATGAAATGAAAATACTTCATGTGCTTGCTGTTGTTGTTGTTATTGCGCAGTGACTGCCTGCGTCGAAAAATGGGAGCAAGATGGCCGCTCTTTACAAAGTACAGTCGTGTATATGGCGTTGCCAGATGTAAATGCAGCAATGCAACGATGCACTGTTTTTAATTCTCACAAGTCCGCTCAGAGCTGATTTAGTTTTGTCATGCTTGTTAATTGGGAAAAATCTCTGTTATGGTGGAGACGGAGCAGTACAGTTCAGTTTACTAATTTTACCGCACGATTGTCAAGAGTAACGGAGAGAAAGTAACTCCACAATAGATATTTTTGGTTGTTTGTTTGCAGATCGTAGTTAAACGATTGATTGTAGTTGGCCAAATTGTAAGTTCTTGAACTCTCCGGTATTTAATTCTCTAGTAATATTTGGAGCAGTGAAACGTGAGAAAGAGAGAAAACGTTCAATATTCTTTATATACAGAGACTAAAGTAATCTGAGGTTGAAATGACAAGAAACCGTCGAAATGTTTTATTTAGTCAAATAATCTTTATTTGATTTTACAAAATGTTTATTTATAATAACAAAATTTTTATATTACAAAATCCAGATATTCTTCCTTTTATATTACAAAATCCAGATATTCAGATATCTTTTCGAGTTCGAATTTGGTTTATTTGAATTTTTCATTGTAAACAAAATATTAGTACATATAACTTTTCTGTTGCACATAATAAATTTAAATTTAAAGACATAAATTTAAAGAATTTATTAAATAAACATAATAAATTTAAATTTAATAAATTTATATTTACACTTAATTTTAATGAAATCGCAAATTAATATATATTAATAAATCCTATAAAATTAAATTATGTATCTACTAATATATGTAAATAACAATAAATATGTACTTATGTTAATAATTAATAAATTTTTAAGCTTTTAAAATACTAGAATATTTCTATGAAAAAGGAATAACACGGAATAAGTTTTTAACCAAACATTACCAAACATTATAAGAGCGTTAAAATTAATATGACTCCATTAGGTTATTTTTTTTAAGTATGTGTTTTTAAACGTGAGTAAAGTACTCACGCAAAATGTATAAAAATGGCAAAAAGGTATGCAGAATGTATGGAATAATAACAAAAGGAAACCCTAAAGCGCAATAAAAGTACACAATTTCCCCCAGCGTCAAACTAACAAGTGTGATCACCTTCTGGGGAAAAATTTACAAACTCTCTGTGAGAGTAATTTTCTAGGGGTAATTTTACCCAAATGTGAACAGAGCATATTAAAGATTTGGACATGGTTTTTGTTATCATTTGTCTTCTGTGGTTGTTTTTCTTTTCTTTTAACAAATCCAATTGGGACACATTTGGCGCCTCTGAGCGTAGAGCTCTGGCAACGCCACAAAATCATTCATCACATCACACAGTAAAACTCGTGATATTGGAAACATGTCGAGATGTGTGGAGCTTGAATAGCAATCGCCAATAAAAACAACAACAACGTACCGAAAAAACAACCAACTTAACTACAGCGGCAAAAAAACACACACCGACAGTAATAACAACAAAACAAGCATATCGTCACCATAGAGTACCCCAGAGGGAAAATTAAGAATGCATGCCGGTGGTTCCTCTAAGAATTCTTTGAAGAAAGTGGGAAGAATTCGTTCAATACCGTGTAAGGGAAATGAAAGTAATGTACACGAGCACGTGCTTATGTTGAAACGCATACTACGAAAAATTATTAGGATTTTTAGTTAGATTCTTACTGTTTCGTAGCTCTTTTTCACGCTTTTACGTTTAGTAATATATGAAGTGATTCAGTTCGTTTCGCTTGTCAGATTTAGATGTAAAATTCTATTTAAATTTACGTTTGTTTTAAATGGGTTTGCTTAGTTATTAATTATTAATTTGTTTTAAATGATTTTGAAATAAATAGATAATAATTCGAGAAATAAACCTGTCGTTTCTTTTGCAATATAAGAATTTCTGGACTACTGGGTAAATGAAAAATGTATAAATTTCTGCGTATCGCGTAGTGAACGAAATATGACATCGCCTTGTTGAAATTCATCAATGCAGGTAATACATAAACAAGATCGCTATGCATTACCTCTTCGTTTACCATTGCTTACAAAATCCCTCTGGGATATTATACACTAATACAACCAACTATGCATAGTGAAGCTTCCACAAGCCCAATGCGATTTTGTTGTTACTGGTGTATGGTTGTTTTTGTTGTTGTGGTTGGTTATGTGTTGTGATTGTTTTTGTTGTTAATACTTATAAAATAAACACGTATACAGAATTAATTCTTTTCTCTTCTTTCGTGAGAAATCGAATGACGACAAGTTTGGCCTGGGTACAAGCGATGTAAAACATACTTTAGTATGAAAAAACGAAAAAAAAAATAAATAAAAACTAAGCAGGTTTCCTTTCTCAGACAGCAACAAAAACAAATGTTTAAGAAAAACGAAATAAACTAGAGGGAAACCCAAGGAAAAATCTAGAAAAATCGAAAATTTTCTATTTACATAATTAAATATAGACTTAGATTGAATTATTCACTAACCCCCACCCAAGATATTCTTTTTAGTATACACTTTTCGAACAGCAATAAATTTATGAATTCACAATTTGCTTAAAATGTTTTTATAATTTGTTTCTTCTAAAATCTGTTTCTGCTTTTTTTTTTATAAAATATTTCCATTTTTATTGATATGCGTAGCGTTGTGGTTGAATATATATTTTTCATTTCTTTAGTTTTCTAAGAATTCGATTAGTAAGCAAATAAAGCGACGGAGTATATTATTCCGTGTTCTTATTGATTGGACTAAAAAAAATGTTCTGTCTGCTCTGAGCATGAAAATTTGAAATTTTCTGATTCATTTACGAAATTCCTGAACTCTGCGTTCAACTTCGCTCATCATATGAAATTTTAATTCTACCCATCGTCATAGTCATCGCTCCAAAGGAACTACTTCTCACGGCAAATTCTGAAAACTCAGCTCAGCTCTGCACAACTCTTGCAGGTCGGCGGCTGGGATTTCATTTTTTGGTTTTTTTTTTCTAGCTTTATTTTCTCGCAGAGACACAAACGTTTGAGACGATTGTTCGTGTCGAAGGCAACGGCGGGGGCGATATGCATCTCTGGGTTAAACAGCGTGGCAACCAAACTCATCGCCGCTCCTCTCCGACGTTGCAATTCTCTTCAACCAACCAACTCTTTCTTTGTGCACAACAGAGATTTTATGTTTGCATTTTACTCACCAGCCAAATATCAAGAGGCACGCATTTTTCTCGATATGTTGTTGCTTTTATTCCCAGTTTGAAAAGCATGCAAAGAATAGACGACGAGTTTACTTAAAACACAAAATCTCTTTGGACTCAGTTTGTATCACTTGCACGTGGAGAAACAAATGAAAATAGATATGGCGACAGTGCGTGGAGTATCAGTGTTGCCAGGTTGTGGGGAATGTCCCAAATTGCGGGGAATTTAGACCTGTTTCAGTAAATTTTTAAATTATGTGGGTAATTTTCTGCGGACCAAATAATGGTCCAGGATTAATTTTAAAAGTCGGTGGCATTTGTAAATTAAAAACAACATTGGATATATTATTGTTGTTGTCATTTTTGGCGCTTATCCGAACAACAACAACAACAATTCATCCCGAACTCCAGGGCCCAGAGTTATAGCCCTTTTAAATTTAACCGCCAATATCTCTGAAACTATATAAAATTTTGGGATGATGGGAATTAGATTTACTTTCGTTAAAGTGCCCAATTTGGTTTTTGTTGTTGTTTCTACGGTAACTCCAAAAACAACAGAACTCATTCCAGCTGTATTTTGGTTTCAGAATTATAGACACTCGGAATTTGAAAATTTCAACAACAACAACAAATCGTTGTTATGCCACTGTGTCGGGCTTGTTCCGTTAAACGTAACTAAGTAATAAGCTTTTTGACATTATATAAATGAAATTAAATATATAAAGTAATAATAATTATTTATTGTCCCGCTGGTATATCCTCGCGCCCAACAAGGGAGCGTGGTTCTGTGTTGGACGGCTCTGGCACAGTCACCACCTGTTATGGTGCCTTGGCTTCATCTATTATGCCTTCCAGATAGAATATTCTATGCTTGCAAGCCCCTGGGCCTTTTATATTTTTATTATACGACTGCGGATTGTAAAGCCGTGTGCCATGGGAAATTGTCGCAAACAATCACCGGCACCTGTAGTAGGCACCTAGGCATCTATCCACTTTATTGCTGTTTGGGATTTGAAAGATCCTCTGCGGTGCTCCATTCTAATAACTTCGGGGGCACTTATAGCATATGGCACAAAATATTATATGAATCCTCCCCCTCCCCCCCTGCCTCTTGCGGCAAGTAACAGCAGGATAGTTCGATCACCCTTTCTTGGGCGGCCACGGCTGTGACGGCAAAGCAAATTTAAATTTGTCTCGTCGATCCTAACGATCTCTTTTCCTTCCTGGATCATTTGATTCAGCGTGGTCACATACGCCGCACTTTTTTTTGTTATCTATGGAATTTGCTGCGGCTGGCTTCCAAATAATTTCCAATACACGACACTAAAATTACCTTATTAAATTCCCGTTTCAAGCAGTTTACTATGTCCTTAAGGGTGATGCTAAAATATTCCAACACCCACGAAGTTGTAGTATACACATCACCTTCTGTCAAAAGATTGGGCTTAAAGCAGTTCCTCCTTTCGTCTGAAAGTAGTGGCGACCCATGTGTACACTGTCTTGTGATTTACGCCCAAAGTCGCAGCCAACGCCTGCGTCCAATCGTCTTGGCGGTTTGCTGTAGCGACAATTCTTTCTCGGACTCCAGAGCACTTTGTGTATATTTTGCGTGTAATAATTTGTACATCTATAAAATGGCAATTACATATACACATGCACATATGTATATGAAATACTCAATTGTGTCACTTTTGAAGTGGGTGTGGGATATGTTTTCGGGTGTTAATTTCACTATCTCTTTGCTATATAGGGATATAATGCATATTGCGCACTTTTTTTGCAATTCCATTTTGTTTTCTTGTTTCAGGGTCAATTTTAGCTTTTCATATTGCAATTTAAAATTAGAAAAACTTTAAACCTTTCTGGATGTACCTTTTTCACGACAAATATTATTCTACCTGTAATCTACCTACCCTGGCTTTTTTCGATTTAAGCCTTCCCATTTATATGTTTTTTAGGGATGGAACCCTTTTCGTGTGGGCTATTAATATATAGATTTATGAAATGTATACTTTCTTAAAATCTATTTGCTATTTTAATATGCCTTAATTATGCCTATGTAAAGAATCATTTATAAAATTAATTATTATAAAATTTATATATTATCATAACAAAATAAAATGCTATTTTCTCTTTTAGAAATGATTTACAAATGACGATTTCTGATTTACAAATGACATTTTCTGATTTACAAATGAGGATTTCTGATTTACAAAAGACTATTCTGATTTACGAGTGACTATTCTGATTTACAATTGACGATTTCTGATATGCAAGTGACTATTCTGAATTACAAGTGAAGCCTTCTGAGTTACAAGTGGAAAAGGTGTAGACATTTTTTGCGGATGGCAGCTACCGCAATATGGTATGGACTTATTTCGGTTTTTGCAGAAATATAAGAAATTAGTTTAAAAACAAAAATTTCTTTCTTTTACATGATTATTTTAAAGAATAAAGAAAATTAAATTTTGATAATATATAATATTTATATGCTTATAATAGAATAAAATATGCTTATCACTTACGGTGTATTCTTTGTGATTTTCAAAAATTTTTTATTTTTAAACACATAAAAATAGCAACCCCAGTGGAACATAGGGAACTAAATTTGTATTTAATATTTGTCATTAATATTTTCGGTTTTCATAAAAATTTTCATTTTGAAATATGTACCTAAAATTTCACTAATTTGCTCAAAAATATTTGATATAACTAATTATGTCGTATTCCATAGAAAAGATACTATTCAAAACGTACATTTATTGATATCTTAATTGTTATAGAAGAGTGAAATATTTAGTTTTGTAAAACGATTTGTGCCATTTTTCTGCAAAAATTTAAATATGTAAACAATTATTAAAATAATCGTAAAAATTATTATAAAATTAAAAGAAGTCCTTTCGCTTTTCAAATGATGAAAATTGTTCATATTTAAAACCCTATATCTCCCAAACTAAACGAGACATGATATTTTTCGACATGAAAACTTCGATCTAATCGAAATATCTATTCTCTACTCATGTCATTTAGACCACACTATAATAAAAAAATACTTACATTTACTAATATAGAATTCTTTATTTTTAATATTTATATTTAATTATTGAAAGTTAAAAAACACTCAAAAATAAGTAAAAAATGAAAAATATTTTAATTAAGCTGTATGCTATTTATTATTTTAATTATTATTACGGACTTATTGGATATGTAAATTTTTGCGAGTTTACTTTTTTATAATTATAAAGGGTCTTATATTAAATTAATAAAAAACTATTAATTTAGAAGACTAATGAATTACAAGCATAGAGTATTGCAATATAAAATAACAATTAAGTTGTATAATATATTCACTTTTAAGTTTTCGTTAAATCATTTAAATGGTTCACATAAATGTATGGCAAACAAATATAATTTTTACAAATATAATTTTTAATTTATTTTATAATTACAGGAGTATGTATGCACTGTGGGTTCTTCCCCCTATGGAAGATATTAACCATGTTGAGATTTAAGACATGGTGAAGTTTTGCGTGAAGTCGTATTCGATGGTTGGAATAACAGTTTGAACGAATTTCAAAAAGATAATCAAATACAAATGCACGCCCAATTGTCCGCCGCCCTCTTCGACTGTTTGTATTATTTTCTTCATTATGTCCGCATGGCGACAGGGATGCACCGAGGCCATATTCGGACCAGGTAGATGCGGATGGCTTTCCATGGTAACAGTCTTCTTTGCATGGTCCTGACTGACATCCTCGTACATTTGCTCCACGGTGAGCGGTTTACGGTGCTGCACAAATCAAATTCAATAAAAAAATATCACATTTTTTAATCTCTCGAATGTTTTCAATCTCTTACCTCATCGTAGCCCACCACCCACAACCGAGGGGTTTGATAGTATTTGTCATACGTTATATGCAAATCATAGGTTCTCGTACGTAATACCGAGTCACCGTCTATGGAGTCGCCAGCAGCACCCTTTGCCTCTGCCTCCGTCATTGCTGACGCTGCGCTTGGTGGCTGTTCCGCTTTATGCGTTGTTGTGGCTACCGATGGATCAATCAACTCCAACATCCCGCTTTCCTCGAACTCATCCATGTCGATGGCTTCATCGTCATCATCGTCAGTGTCATTCCCTGCAGCTAATTCATTTTTGTTTAATGATTTTTCGCTATCGGGTGTAAGCATTTCCTCCTGCTGAATTAAAAATACAAAATTAATTAAAAGTTAGTTCATATAAACTATAAATAAATATATATTAAATCAAAAAATATTTATCAAATATCGATAAGCATTTAGTGAAATATTAAGCGACGAATACTTTGGTATCATCCATTGTAAGCTCGCACACTTTCTCCTCAAGCTCTGCTGTTCCATCTTCATTCAGCTGATGTGTTTCTACCCAGCCGCCATCACCGGCTTCCTCCTCAACCAAAGTTTCCTCACCCACATACTCCATTTGCTTGCAGCGTCTGTAGCAGGCAACATTACGTGTGATTAGAAACTGTTTATCTATTAACAGGAGAGGAAAATTAAGCAGAATGAATCATTTAACAATATATTCTTTTTTCTTCCTAACTTTTCGGTAAGTACGATTTGGTTTTGGCTTCATCACCTGCCGCCCATTGCCAAGTGGGACAGTGATGAACCAAATGATCGCCTGCTGCCACAAATTCCTCCGGTGTTAAAACTCCTGTTTCACGAAATTTCGATTCCTGTTAGAAAAAAGTTTTTAGAAATGGTTTTCTAGAATTTAATAAAAGGATTCCACATTCCTTTAACACTGGCGTCAAGTACTCGGCTACACCCAATGCAGTTCCCTTTACTGAATTGAAAACACTCTGCATGATTTATAATTACGTTTTCCTCCAACGAAATACACTTTCCTTATTGCACTTTACTTTTGAATCTGTTGCTTTTTATTTTAAAGAAAACTTTAGTCCGATGGACCAATTACTTTTTCGAAATAATCAAATTACCATCAACGAAGAATAAAAATTATCTGCACCATACAGAAAATTGATAAATAAAAGATATATTGAACATCATTTGGAAAACGTCAATTACTTGTCTAAGCACAGGGTATGACAGAGTATTTAAACAAAACAACAACAAAAAAAAATTAATAAATAAAAAAAAAATTAATTAATAAAATAATAAAAAAATTAATTAATAAATCAATAGCTGCGTTTTTTTAATGAACTGTATAGATCTTCGCCATACAACTGACACTTACTCAGGTTTTACCCAGATCTCTATCTGGGTTATAAGGAAATTTTAAGATTTCCCTCTATTTTGAAGTTAGCCGACTTCACGAATTTCGAAAAACGTCAAAAAACAAAATTGAAAAATAATTTTGTATGAAGACCTGTATAGTTCATTAAAAAACGCAATTCAGATTACTGTACATATGAAAGATTATACAATGAAGTTGGGCGCGATTTCGATTTTAGCGAAATTTCCCTCGTCGTTCTTTTAATGAACTGGGCCTTCAGTTCATTAAAAAAACGCAGCTAATATGTTCAAACATAATGTATAGTGCACTGTCGCGCACAATGTCATAACTCCGATTTTGTTATTTTCGTAGTTGTTGTTTGTTGCTGGAACTTCAACAACAATATCAATTGGTCTCTTGTCTGTTTTCCGAGTGACCCTTATCATTTGAAAATTTCAGAACTATATCCCCTAAACTGTAGAAAACAACCACACATCATTAGTGTCCTTGGAAAGGTAATCGAACTATCTTGCATTTATGTAAAATAAAATGTGTAATTGGCCTATATACTTATCACATTATTAAGAAAGTAGAGTTCCTTATCCTTTTTATGGAAGTATATATCATAGGATTCGGTACAAAAGTGGAATCGGTGCGGAATCGCGCGATTTGTAACATTTGTATAAAAGGTATTTAATTCTTACGTAAGTGTGAGCTTTGAAATTTTTGTTGGAGTTCCAACAACAACCAAAAAATAACAACAAAATCTGAGTTATGCCAAGATGCCACTGCGCGCGACTTGTGCCAATATTAATACGTTGCTTTGGATACGTTATAATTTAATGTGTAACACCTTATATGACAACGCTGACCAACCTAAGGAAAACAAAAAAAACCCGACATACTCGACAGCTGGTAGCAATCTAAAATATATTTGTGTGAATGTGTCATTTTTCTATTAACTGAATTTTTTTGTGGGCAATTACATGGAATAATTTCTTCGATTTATTGAAGTTAAATGGAACAATTTCACAAATAAGACAAAATACTAACACTAAATTATTCAAATGCATTTATAAGAAAAAACTAGGTCCAACCATTGAATTTTTGAAAATTTACGCCTGCGACTTGTTTTTCTGTTTTGGTTCTCCGTTGGGAAAAAGAACCACAAAGGTGAGTAATAATTACTCGAAATGGTGTGACGGGCGATTGGAAAAGTTAAAAAATTAAGTCTTATGCAAAAAATGCTTGCCAGTTTTGTCTGTGGAAAATGTTTCTATTGTAAGCAATCAAAATTTCGGTTGTTATTGTTGTTAAACTATGATTCATTATATCAATTGGCATTGGAATTTTGGGTTGGAATCTGAGGCTCATATTCACGTTTCTAGAACGCTCTGATTTTATTTTTGATCTTGTTTCTTATGCTGACTCCAACAAAAATTCTTGACGCTCTCGTCTGGTTCCCAAGTTATAGCCTTTGAAAATTATAGGCCTCCTAATCTATAAGGAGATAAATCGGAACATACTCCGGAAGAAGTATGAAACACTTGACCAACAAAGAAAGCCAAGGACGATCTTCGAAAAAGGGTGTTTTCGAAGGTGAAACCTGTTGCCCCACAGGTGAAAAACTGTTTTTCATGTGGAAATAGAGATCTGTTGTGAAAGCAGAGGCAAAACGGTAAATTAACCTTGTTCTCAGTTATTAACCTTAGGCAATCGTCCTTGGTTTTGTTGTGCTGTATAGAAATAAATTTATTTAATACATCTGAAATATTTTGTGATTTATTTGTTTTTTCTTTTTTTTGTTGCTCTACAGATAGACACTGTGTGGGGTTGGTCTTCTGCCCCGCTGCGCTTGGCGGCACCCAGAATGGGCGATCCGCTGCTCAGCGGAGGTGCAACCGAGAGACCGCCCTCACCGGCGCGTCTTTCGCACACCTCCGAAAAACATCCGAAAGTGACTCTTTCTGAATTGAATATGCTGCGAAGGCATCGAGAACTGTGCGATGTTGTTCTCAATGTTGGTGGACGGAAAATTTTCGCTCACCGTGTCATCCTTTCCGCATGTAGTCCCTACTTCCGTGCAATGTTCACAGGAGAATTGGAGGAATCGCGACAAACCGAGGTGACCATACGTGACATCGATGAAACAGCAATGGAGCTGCTGATTGACTTTTGCTATACCGCACACATCATAGTCGAGGAATCGAATGTGCAGACTTTGTTACCGGCCGCTTGCCTGCTGCAACTGGTCGAAATACAAGACATCTGTTGCGAGTTCCTTAAGCGTCAATTGGATCCGACGAATTGCCTGGGCATCCGCGCTTTTGCCGATACACATTCATGTCGAGAATTGTTGCGTATTGCAGACAAATTCACACAGCACAACTTCCAGGAAGTTATGGAAAGTGAAGAATTTCTGCTGCTGCCTGTTGGTCAGCTGGTAGATATCATCTGCAGCGATGAGTTAAATGTTCGCTCTGAGGAACAAGTTTTCAATGCGGTTATGTCTTGGTTGAAATATAATGTGGCAGACAGACGGCAGCATTTAGCACAGGTTGGCTTAGAAGTCAAATTAATTTCAATAACTATAAACTTTTTGTATTAACATTTTCATTTACAAAGAATGTTTTATATAAGTTTTTTCTTAATTAAAATTCAAATTAATTAATTCTTAATTTGTTGTTTCCCTTTAGGTACTTCAACATGTACGTCTACCTCTACTGAGTCCTAAGTTTTTGGTGGGAACTGTTGGATCTGATCTGCTTGTACGCTCTGACGAAGCCTGTCGTGATTTGGTAGATGAGGCGAAAAACTATTTACTACTGCCCCAGGAGCGTCCTCTAATGCAAGGACCACGAACGCGTCCACGTAAACCGACACGTCGAGGCGAAGTCCTCTTTGCTGTTGGTGGCTGGTGTTCCGGTGATGCCATTGCTTCTGTCGAACGCTTTGATCCACAAACTAATGACTGGAAGATGGTTGCCCCAATGAGCAAACGTCGCTGTGGCGTCGGTGTGGCTGTCTTGAATGATTTACTGTATGCCGTAGGTGGTCACGATGGACAGAGTTACCTAAATAGCATTGAACGATATGATCCACAAACAAATCAATGGTCTTGTGATGTAGCGCCAACGACCTCGTGCCGCACTAGCGTTGGCGTTGCTGTATTGGATGGTTTTCTTTATGCGGTTGGTGGTCAGGATGGAGTACAATGTTTGAATCACGTGGAACGCTATGATCCAAAAGAGAACAAATGGTCAAAGGTAAACATATAAGTGATTCAAAATTATAATAATTCAAATATAAAATCAGTTATAACAATTATATAAGTAAAATTGGGAGAATCGCATTTGATTTAAATAAAATATTTCCTCTTGTTCGCAGGTTGCTCCGATGACAACGCGTCGTCTTGGTGTTGCCGTCGCTGTATTGGGCGGCTACCTATACGCCATCGGTGGCTCTGATGGTCAATGCCCGTTAAATACCGTTGAGCGTTATGATCCGCGTCAAAATAAATGGTGTCCCGTCAATCCTATGTCCACACGACGAAAGCATCTCGGCTGTGCTGTCTTTAATAATTACATATACGCGGTGGGTGGTCGTGACGACTGCATGGAATTATCGTCAGCGGAACGCTATAATCCGCATACAAACACTTGGAGTCCCATTGTTGCTATGACGTCACGTCGCAGCGGTGTAAGTTTCGCATACATATTTGTTTCTCTTTCGATTGCATGTGTGTTGTTAGTTACATGAATTTAGTGGGCAACATTTAAATTACATTCGCAATTACAAACATTTCACTCGGTCAATGATGTTTTCTTCAATATCTTTAAATTTTGTTTTTTTTTTGTCTCTTCAGGTTGGTTTAGCCGTGGTTAATGGACAATTGTATGCCGTCGGCGGTTTTGATGGTTCTGCATATTTGAAAACAATTGAAGTTTACGATCCCGAGACGAATCAATGGCGTCTATGTGGTTGCATGAATTACAGACGTTTGGGAGGCGGAGTTGGAGTGATGCGCGCCCCTCAAACTGAAAATTATATGTGGTATGATAGAAGAAGCAATAATAATTGAAAAACTTCTTGAAATTGTATTTTGCGACTTTTAGGATACGCAAGGATTCAGTTGTATAAGCATCAGATTGAAAGAGACAAAAAAGATAAGTAGATATATGGTGGAGAGTGAGAAAGTAAGAGAGTGGAAGAGTTAGGGGGACAAAAAGAGAGAGATAGAGAGAGAAATAGATAGATTGAAGAGAAAGAGATGGATTCAACCAAATGTTAATCTTAAAATATACATAAAAACGAAATTCTCAACAAAAAAACTAACAAAATTATCAAAAAGCGAAAGAAACAAGTTCGAATACTATAAATATGAATGAGCAAGAGATCAAAGTGAAAACCTAAATGGAGCCCAGTCGGCATTTTTAAACTATTACCACAGAATAAATAGTATAGTAGTATACTATTTATTCTGTGCTATTACTTAAAGCAATATCGTCATTTCATCTTAAAACCATGAACATTTACTAAAAGTTATTTCATTTGTTAATACACTTTGATCAAATTTATAATCTTTATTGAAGTATATAATGTGTTTTAGTCGACTGGACTCTTGACACAGGCACTTGAAATAATAAAAATATAATATATATAAATAAGAAAAAGCTAATTTCAAAGAAAGTAAAACAACTCTCAAGCAAGAAGCAATCTAAATAAAACACATCATTGCGTCCTGCTACAAAAAACTTTGAAATAGTTTTTAAATAATTGCAGTACAGTTGGGAAAAAAATAACAGCTAATAAACAAAATTTGCTATATATCAACAACACTTTTTAAACAGAAAACAGAACAAACTTAAAATTACTAGATTTTAAAGAACAAACGAAAAACCAACACTAAAAAAAATTGAACACAAATGAACGAAAATATGTTAATCGTTGAAACTAATAATATACTACATTATAAGAAGAAATCAATAATAAGTTTATTTTTATTGTCTTTATTAAGAAATTTAAAATATAGGTACGTCTCTAATAAGGAACACAAGTTTAAGAAACAAAAAAACGAACATACAAAATTTGATGAAACACACTAAAATAGCATTGAAATATAAAGAAATTAAGCACTAAATCTGAAAAAATATCAAACAAATAAAAATAACTAATTCTTAGTTAAAATATTTATATTAAAAAAAATCAAAATCATACTAAAAGCTGTTACAAAACATTCAAGTTTTTGACAACACAAAAGAAAAAAAAGAAAAATATTAAGTTTGCACAGAAATTATTGAAATAATTAATAATTCATAATATTTTATTTCAGTGTGTTCCATTCAATTCTATTATTTTCAGTAATGTATTTCTAAAATAACATTAATAAAGCATAAATAAATACGGTTATGAGATAACAAATAACAATATTAATAATTTAGACGTAATTTAGAATTAATAAAATATAATAATACACAAATTAAATAATGTAATAAAGTAATTTTAAAATATACATTATTACTTGTAAATATACTTCAAACATTTAAACATTGTTTTTATCCCAAATCAAGAATCAATTTACTGCTGCAAATGAATTTTAGTTTGTGCGCTTATTTTTCTTGATTAAATTTGTTCCTTTCATATTTTGTTCATATAATTTTAAGTTCAAATAAATTTACGCACATTAACAACTTTGGTTAATCCTTCTATTGAAAATATTCATTAAAAATTATAAGGAGGGAAAATTACAATTTCAAATAGAAAAAATAAAAGGTGATGAAAATAAAATAATCAAAAAAATATTATATTTTTAATTTTACATTTGAACCTATTTTCTCAATAATTCTATTCACAACCAGCTTTCTAAGAAGGCATCAATTATTTCCGTACGTTGCACAATGGTTCAGAAACGATGGTCCATCGGCCGAAAATCTGTTGGTTTTGAACGAATTAAGATCCTTTAATGCAGTTTTTTGCTTTCATGAAAATTCTATCATCATCATCATCAATTCATTTCGACGTTTTGGGTTCAGACCCCATGCTGAAATTTCAGAATTTGGTTTGATTTTTCCGTAAAAATAGACAAATCAAAGCAATGTTTGTTGCTTAACCCAATGTTACTTTACATTTAGGTGCACAAATACACAAGGAAAGTGTTCTCGGGCGAAAAAAGAATAACTCATAAGTTTAGATTTTCTTGGGAAATGCAAAACATAGATTTGTTTTATTTATCGACGTTTTTTCTACGTCTCAGTTGGTGGTTGGTGATTGTAAAGAGTGTCAGGCTCTTCTATCAGACAATCTTTTAGCAGAGTTTTTGTTTCGACAGTACAACCAACTACTATTGTGTACTTTAGGATTTGTAAATTTAACCAAGTAAATTATATAGTAGGCACTTTAATCAAGAATAGTATGAATCAACTGATTGGTTCATTGAAGTCTATCAGAGTGAATAGATGACTAAATAGATTGAGTGTTATTTTTGCAGTACTTTTACAATCGAGTTCACAACTTATACGTATATAGGACAATTTAATATGAAAATTTTATAAAAAAAAAGAAAGTTACCAATAATTTCTTTTTTACTCTTTGAAGATTTGAAGTTGAAATTTTTTCAAAAACTGATAGAAATCTAATTTAAATGTGAAGTTAAGGGCCGTATTCTTGGCGAAGACGATGTCGGGGAGTCTCTTTTGTGCTTTTCTCGATTACAAAAACAAGGACCTTACAAAATGTCAATTTCGACGAAAAGCACAAAAAGAAGTCACCGACATCGTCTTCGTCGTGACTCTTGGAATAAGGCTGTAATAGATGAAACACAACTATAGCAGCAACTGTCAAAAAAAGGAAACAAAAGCCATTGAAAACAACAGAAAAATGTAAACAAATACAGAAGAAGAACAAGAAAACACTTTTGCTTCCACCAAAATTTTCTAATTTTGCTAATTTTTAGCTCGACAGCTAGCAGCGAAACCAAGCTACAAATCATAACATCAACGGGAAAGTTTATTCTTTTCTCGTTTCCCGTAAGTGTCCATGTAGTGTGGACAGTTGAGAAATGAAGTTGCATCTTACTGCTATGGTTATGTTTCAGCTATAAGTAGCGAATATTGGCTTTCAAAACCATTAACAAAACATATCACGCATTATTTTCTTTTAGCGGAACATCCTCATCATCATCAACATTAAGTACAGCAATCATCAGTGAAGTCTTTCCTTTTAAGGAGCAAGAGGAGCACAACACATCGGAAAGTTTCGCAAAAGCTGCAGATTTGCTGCGACGAGTATTAATGAGAAACAAGGCCTCAAATCCAATGTGCCAATTACAATTATATGATCCTGCAACCACTTTTACCTGCACGCCAGCCGCATACGCCTGGCGAGAAGCTTCTGATCCTGAAAGCGATTAAATTAATTACGTGATTTTAAATTATTTGTTACTACATAAAAAAAAGAACCGTTGTTATACATAAAGATTTATAATTTGTATAGGCTGTATTTGTATAGACTGTATTTGTATAGAATGTATTGAAACTTTTAATAAATCATAAATGCGTACTTATTTTTTTACTATAATTTTGAAATTGAAATTGAAATTGAAATTTATTGAGCCTTTTTTTCAACAACATTATAAGTTGACAAAATTCGAATTACAATTGTGGACAAAAATTAAAGACTATAATGTATTATCTTAAAAACATATATGTACAGCAGTATCATACTTATTAATAAGAAGAGAACATTGAAGAAAACAATAACGTGAACATTAAACGCTCTTGCTCCCGGAGCTGACATATATTGAGATGTATATCTCCTAACCTAGATTAGATCTTAATGCTAACTTAATGTTAACTTAATGCTAACTTATGCTCTAAGTAAATTAAAATAAAGAAAACAATAATAAAAAATTAATACAAAAACAAAAAAGAGAGAACAAACCTTTTAGACACATTTGAGTGCTAACCTCTATGAGAATCAGGAACTGTATTTTTATAAAAATTGTGACAAAGTGACACATTTAAATCAAAATTAGCAGGAGCTTCGTTAACGAAGCCAATAGGTGATAAATACCTTAAATTTGACCAGCTAAAGACTCTTTGTTGGTTGAAGATGTCAAGAATGCAATCGTTATCATGGCAAGACGTTCTATTTACAAATCTATGCAGAATATCTGACACGTAAAGGCCAATTGGACATACTTTAGCTTCCGAATAAACGAAACGATTCGAGTAACGTTTTGTAGGCGATTGGAAATACTTTCCAATACAATGACGTAAGACCTTGCGTTCCAAAATTTCAAATTCTCTAATGACAGTTGGAGAAACGTTAAACCAAATGGGAAAGCCATACAAGATAACAGGTCTAATACAGGTTTTATACAACAAAAGTTTTGTTTTCTTTGGTAAATTTCTATTCCAAAAAACACTCGAAAAAGTAGCCAAAATTCTGTAGGCTTTTTTCAGTACAATTCTTGCATGTTTGTTAAATTTCAGAAGACTGTAAAAATTAATGCCAAGATATTTAATGGTATCCTTGAAAGGAATCTCAGACCCATTCAAAGCGTATTGTAAAGTTTTGCTTTCAGGCACTACAAACGACTTACATCTCCCTGAAGCATTCCTGATGCAAATGGCTTCACTTTTAGATGCATTAACTTTAATACCCCAGTCCTCGTAAAAACGTCGAACGATTTGCAAATGTTGCACAGTCTGATCTAACGCCATCCTAGGGGACTCATGGTGAGAGTAGAGAAGAGAGTCGTCAGCATACAAAAGACCCGTCGAATTAGGCCCAAAATGTGGGAAATCGTACATTAAAATATTGAAAAGATGAGGAGCCAAGATGGAGCCCTGAGGGACTCCACAACTTATGTCACCAATATCCGAAAGCAATCCATTAAAAAGAACGCAAAACTTTCTGTTGACAAAGAAACTCTTGAATAATTTAATAGTTGAGGGATCGAAACCAATTTGAAACATTTTAAAAAGAATTCCGTTATGATATGCGTGATCAAAAGCCTTTTCAATGTCCAAAGAAATTGCAACGGTACAACAACGATTACGCAAGTTAGAAACTATATCATTTTGAAATTTCAATAAAGCATCAACTGTTGAGTGACCTTTTTTAAAACCAAACTGCAAATTTGGAATATAAGATGGATCTAGCCCGACGTCCATAATTTTGTGAATAACGTTTTCAAAAAGCTTTCCTAGATTAGACAACAAAGAAATTGGTCTCAGGTTATTTAACTCAAAGCTGTTTGACTTTTTTTGAATAGGAATAATCTTAGAGACTTTCCACGCGTCAGGAAAATATGAATTATTTAAACAATTATTAAAAACAATTGTAATATATTCAAAAGCTTTCATAGGAAGTCTTTTAATTAAGAAATTAGATATGTCGTCTAGTCCAGAAGACCTTTTGCTATTCAGTTCAACAACACCAGAAAAAACTTCGTCCAAATAAGTCAACTTAGGAAGGTGGCATGCATTGAGTGCACTTAAAACATTACTAAAAATATGGATGCTTTGTGGAGATTGAGCAAAAATATTTGTTAGTGTATTTTCTATATAAGAAATGTCCCTGCCAGGAGGACAACCCTTGTAAATATTCGAAAAATGAGCTAGCAGATATTGCAGTTTTTCATCATTATTTTCAATATCGACGCCGTTAACTGAAAGGTTTTTTGCTAATGATTTTTTTTTAGCTCCTATTAAACTATAGATTTGTTTATGAGCCCTTGGGCCTGGCACAATCTTTCTCAGTTTATCGCTAAAAATTTTGGACTGTTCAATTTGTACTTGTTTTTTAATAATAATGCTCAACAGTTGAATTTGCTTAGACAGGAGTAAGTAGCTTGGAGTTGAACGGTTAAAATTACTATGATAAATACGCTTCAAATCCCTCTGCCAACGATGCTTGATTGTGAACAAATATTTTATATTGTCAGAAATAATAATTTTATTATTTTCTCTAACAATTCTTTCAGAATGAAGCGCAACCAATGAATTTAAAGAATTAGAAAACAGTGTTATGAAAGCATCAATTTCGTGATTACTTAAATTTCTACAAGAGGGAGGAAAATGATTTATTATTTCATTAACGAAATCATTTCTAAACGTATCCCAATTGGTTCTTCTGAAGGAGGTGAAAAAATGGGGGGAATGGAGAAAAAACTCAAACTCAGTGAATTTAATATGCAATTTAAGAGGAAAATGATCGGAAAAAGTAGGAAGACTGGAAATTCTGAAATTTGGATTTGTGGAGTTTAAAAGATTTGAGCTGATTAGGAAGTGGTCAAGAAAAGACGAACCGTTAGGATAAGAAGGTGTTAAGTCCGATAACCTTGTGAAGGTAAGAATATTGTGCTGTAACCAACTGAAGAGTGCATTACCATTGGTATTGTTAATGGAATCACCCCAGTCAATGTTTTTTGCATTGAAGTCTCCTCCAACAATGGTTCCATCAAAATTTTGAGACAAGCGCTCTAAGATTGAAAGCCCATCATAGACTAAATAATGCGGAGAGTTACACGGAATATAAAACGACCCAAATAAATATTTCTTGGTGACACCATTAACTAATGTGTCAATTGATATAAATAAATTAGGAAAACTTATTCCAACACCGTTAATTCTCGAAAATTTCAAAGACCTCCTCAACACTATGCCAACCCCAAGCTGACTATTATCACGAAGAAATGTAAAATCCTCCAGATAAACTTTTTGATTAGCCCTCAAGTGAGTTTCCTGAACAAACGCAACGTCAATGTTATTTAAATTTAACAACTGTAGTAAATCTAGTCTTCGGCTCACTTCAATTAGTGACCTAACATTAAATGAAAGAACGTTAAGAAAATCACGGACCATAGGAATCGTTAACTTCTTGTAAAAGAGACATGCAACGTTTCTTAGCTTCCACTTTTGACAGTGATTTGTAATCTGATAAAAATAACACAATTTTGTCTTCTAAAGAAAGCTCCACAGGTTGACACAGTGATTTTGCAATCTCTAAAAATTCCTCAATTAAAGCAGGCCTTGCAGATTTTCTCGGAACAGAACCTTTAAAAAGACTGGCAAAAGACTTGTTAGGAGATATGAAGTTAGAATTGTTAATTGAAGTGCGCACATTAGCTGAAGCCAACATTTTTCTATCAATAGATTCTTTTTTACGATTATTTTTGCCTTCAACGAATTTCTTGAACACCGGGCAACCTCTAAAACTTGATGGATGGCCAGACTGTTGGCAATTCACACAATAGGGCAAATTGTTCGCATTCGAAACAAACTTACAAGCCCCGGGTAAATGCTTTTGATCACACTTAACGCAAGAGAAGGGTCAGTTGCAATTATTGGACATATGACCCCATTTCTGGCATCTCCAACACTGCACCTCCTTCTTAGAATCTCTGGGTGATTCCCAAGTAATCTTTTGGTTAAGAAGGAACCTTAGAGCCGTTAACTCATTTGCTGACTTTCCCGAATTCAACGTAATAAGAAATAAACCTGTGTCAATGTTGTTTTTTTTTGAAAACATGGTTGAAAACTTTGAAACGTTGGCCACCATGTTTGGAACTAAGAAATCGATTGCACTCTTGATCTCCCCTCAGTTTCAGTTTTATAATACAGTCCTCGTAAAACCAACTTAGCATGTTTCAGCTGTTTGGGAGTGTACGAGTACGACTCCACTTTTTTATCTTTTAAGAGTTGCATCATTTCGGAATGAGCCGATGCACTTTTAAGATAAAGCTTACTCTTATTTTTGTTTTTGTTTACAATTTTAAAAACAATATTTTTCGCATTTAATTGCATAACTAAATGTTTGATATCTACATGATATAGAAAAATTGGAGGACAAAAAGTATTATCAATACTTTTAACACTGGCTTTCTGTTGTGTAGGTTGCCGAGGTCTAACGGTAATCGGGTCAGATTCAATTTCCAGTTTACCTAGTATAGCAAAACGATTTTCTGAACTTATCTGTTTCGGTTGAGAAAGCTGCTCTTGACTCCTCATAGCGAACGATGTCAGATCAATTTCATGATTACTTGCTATTCTGCGGCGTTTATTATCCACATTTTCTACTTCCTTCGTGTTGACAATTGTACAGTCCATTGATTCATTGGACGACAATGGATTTGCAAATCCATTATGGCGATCAGAAGCCGGTTGAACGTTAAACACCTGAGTCTCGCTTGAACCTTGACCAACTGTAGTAGGAGTAGCATCAAAACAAGCATTCGTCAAATCCTGACCCAGAGACTTTTTTGATGACGTCATCAAAGACTTATCCGGTGGCACTTTTTTAAGAATGAGATTGGCTTGCAAAGCCATTTAAAATTCGTAAACCACTTTAGACTCCACGAACTCCACACGAACTTTTCTGGTCAAAGTTATTTGCAAAAGTTAACAATGCAAAGGCAAATTAATATTTTTTATTATTTATATATTAATTTTTAAATTTTTTTCAAGCAGAAAAAAAAAAAAACGTCCGACTTTGACAGCTATTTCGCAGGCTCTTACTATAATTTTATATCTGAACAATTTCTATCATTTTAAGTAAACTTTTGTGCCGCTGGTATGGAGCAAAGGCAAATTTTGTAAACATAACTCACAGATATAGATATCTTATTTCAACAAATAAACTTGCCGGATATGTTTTGGGTGCTGATATTTGGTTGTTATTAATTTTCAAAATTTTTATTGAGAAAAGGCAGTTGCGTGTGAGGCTGGATCAAAGGACAAATTAATACCTCTGTCAGTATACTAACCAGTTCGTAAAACTGTCCGTCTCTCGATAAGGGAAATGTCTGTTTTGAAAATCTGCAGATAGTTTCCTGAAAATAAATTAAAATAGAAATATTAAGAAAGCTGTGTACTTATCTTTTACTGTAAACCACAACAATTCATCTGTCAAAACAAACAAGCGTTACATAATGACGAGTTGTTTAAAGATTGGGAAAGTTATTGTGCTATAAGATAAAGCAACATTGACATGGTTTGAGTCTCTGCTATTTATATAGGACAAAAGAGAGAGCTAAGAAGGATCTGTTAAGAAATTTGGAGAGACGAAGGATAAAGATGGGTAAGGGAATAACACAAGGTGCGAAAAAAGGACAGGGAGACGAGGTTAGAGGAGGAAAATGGGCATAAATTGGGATCCGTCGGGTAACCCCAATCGTGTTGTTGTTTTTGCTGTAGCTTGCGGAGCAGATTCCAACAACAAATTCATCTTCTGCTCCCCCCCTGCTTTCAGAGTTATAGCGCTTTGAAATTTGAATTTATTTGCCTAATATATCCCTAACTATAGAAGATATCCTATAGATGTACATCGTTAAAAAGGTAACTTAAATACCTTTCATTTATGTAAAGTAAGATTTTGCCGAAAAACGCATATTTTTGGAGAAAACGCGATTTTAATATTTTTAGTACTCTTTTTCCCCCATTAATTAAATGAAATATGTAATTAACTGACATAATTTTGCAGAGAACAGGAAACTAGATGTTATTAGCTTTCTATAACTATTTTTCTTATCGTAACCGGTGTAGTAGTTTAGGAGAAATCGCAGCTTAAAGTTTACAAAGAACTCCACTTCACGTATTTTACTTGTTTCTCTGGCTACACTGAGAAAATGAAAAATCGCGCGTTTTTTCATAAAAATTTTTACGCTCATGCAATACCAAATTCATCTCTACACTGAGGAAATTAAAAATTTTTATGAAAAAAATTTTTTTCATTTTTTTTTTCCACCGTCGGCGCTACATTCATGCAATACAAAATTTATCTCTTTCTTTTTATAATTTGTTGCCCTGAAAACGACAGATTTTGAGTGTTCTTTAATTCATGTTTTTACTTTAGTTCTTTAAGTTATGTTAAGTTCTTTAAGTTATGTTAACTTTACATTATGTCGTCGTCTGAAACATCAGACTCTGCTGATTTTGTCGGCGATGATGGAACATATAAATTGCCTGCGTATTTCAAAAATTCCGTTAAAATATCGGCATTCTGAACTCTACATTTCCCTGCAAATATAAATTTTGCCAGGTACCCAAGAAAAAATTGCTTTTTTCTCGTATAATGGGGCAAAGATGTCTTTACCTGGCGCCATAGACCCTCTCTTGTATTGGTATGGGCACCACTCGTCGGGTCTTTACCGAATGTTTGACGGTGAGGTGAGTACAGCCTTCATTTTTAAGGCAATTATATTATACCTGAAAAAGGAAGATTATAAAGCATTATTACTAAAATTTATAAATATTATATATATTTATCTTTTACCGGTAAATAGTCGGATATAATTGTCGTTTCTGTTGCGTGGCGCTCTTCGGCTAAATGCCAATTGCCTGGAAGGTAGAAAAATGTCGTTAAATGTACACCAACCCATTTACTCACCATCCGTGCGGTTACCAACAGAAGCCTGAAATCAAATAAAACAATATAATTTAATGTTGATATGCTAATGCTATGTTTACACCAACCCCAAATGCGCATTCGTAATCACGCACTTGAAAAGTGTTTACACCGTTTTTTTCGCAGTTGGTTTGACAGACCATCAGACCAAATTTATGTTTTTTGTTTGCCTGATTTTTTTTACAATTGTGTTTTGACAGCTAATTGACATTATTTTCCTTCCATTTCCACTGTTTTGTTTTGGGATTTTATTTATGCCTACGACAGCCTGATTAAAAATATTATTTTGCTTCGGATTTCATTCGCGATCAAATTTATTAAATTTGATTTGTCAAATTGTATGAACATTTTTAAAATTTCGCATTTGAGGTCGGTGTAAACATAGCATAACTCAACTTACTCAACATCATGTCAAATTCTTGTATAGCAAACAACCACTGACAGGTGGCCATTGTCGAGGTTGCTCCCCCTCGTAATAGTACTAGTACTAAAAAGCTAGTACTAAAAAATTGTAAAAAACGATAGCGGGGTCGTTTGTACTCTAGGGTATTGCCAGTTAAGAATTAAGAGAAGGGGGAAAAGAATAGACCCAGGTATGAATGGAACAAAACTCGACGCGCTAAAGATCATGAACGCCGGATACCAGCTCGGTATAGTCGGAAGGAAATGAAATGAAAATGTTAAAACGCTCGAGCGATAAACAAAAATTCTAGAAAAGATCATGTAATATAAAATAGGAAATGCAATAAATAGGAAAATGGGAAAGCAAGAGGGGTAGAAAGCATAGTTTGGAAAATTTCAAGGCCAATAAAGGAACGGTGGAAAAGGGAATCGAGTGCTAGAGGAAATTACAGATCATTAGAAAGATCAAAGATTTTAAGTGGAAAAGTAAAAAAAGTAAGTAACATAAAAGATTATTAAGAGAAATTAAAATATGAATTGGAAAGAACGATCCGTTTGCTGCATTGGAGAATTGTTGGCGAGAATCACGTCCAGGTGCTCCGGAGATGTTATCTGAAGCTGCGGCTCAGGCCAGGAATACTTCTCGCCAGATTTGGTGCATCAGCTAAGTGGTGAAAGCGTATTATATATATATGTATATATGTATATAAAAGAAACCAAATTATTAAAAGAATTAATTGAATTTGAATTTTATTAAGAGAAAGAAAATAAAGTAAATGAAACCAATAGCCTTAATTCCTCAGTACAAGTGAGGTGCATATAATTATCAAAACTAAAACGCACCAAGTGTAAAAACGAAAATTTTTAAGCGAATGAAAAGTTGTTGAAAAAAGTAGTATCCAATTTATATGTTGATTATGTTTATGAGTATCCTTAGCGTATTTATGTAGGTGAATAATTTATAGCCTAATAACTATTAGATACTAGATACTAAATGAATTTCGTTTTTCGTTCAAATTGATAATGTTATGATAAGTTTAATTTAGTTCCTATTTGCTGATGATGCAGTCAGTTTTAAATATAAAAGGGGGGAAACTGTCGGGGTGAATTGGAAGGAGGCATGGTAGGATGACTGACTCCGTCATGCGCCGGCTGAGTTAAGAACCGCCCTGATGCTCGAGTTAGCTGGTGGAGAAAAGCCGGTACATGACGCGACAGAACCAGGAAACATAACATTTATTTTCGGTAGACCGCGCCTCTACTGGAACCAAAAAACAGCGGTTACTTTCCCGCTCCACTCCGCCGAAAACCCATTGTCCCTCGACCATGTGTCCTTCTTGAGAAAACGCAATGAGACATTTTCCAGCCATAGATGAGAAAATAATACTATCTTAAACATTGACAGCCTTGATTTCTCGATAAGAGTTCCACTGCGTATGGACAGAGTGGATTTACAGCGTACTCTCTTCATGGAACTGTCCTTATATTTTTCGTAGCACTGCCATTGAGATCCATCCTTCATCTTGCTACTCGAAGATAACTTGTAGAAATGCCCATGTGGACATTTCAAAGTTCTTTCCTTCGGCAACAAGTTCTATTCTTGTAGTTGATGGATTACTTCCAAAGAAACAGGTCCATCCTTCTAACAATTAAACAGTTTATATAGACTTAAAGTTGTCATATTAAGAATAATCGCAACAATCGAAAACAAGAAGTACTCTCAGCGTACGTACACAAACGGTATGAACACGATATTTTTAACGGATAACGGTATCCTCTTCCATAATTTCAAATTTATACTTACCACGAACATAATTGCAAAAGTAGTAGCGTAAAACAACATGTAAAACTCATACAAAGCGGAGTAGTAAAATTCAAAAAAAGTTAACTAATTACGTTTCAAAGAGCGTTTCCTCCTAAAATACTGGACCGATTACGATAAAAAACGCCGAGAACGCCGCCCAGGAGCGACTAGGATACAAGAGGCAAATGAGTAGAATCTAGAAAAAAATATATGTATAAGGGTGTGTGCCAATTGGTTACTTTTTCCTCGATTTGGAAAATTTTGACATAAGAAACTGAAATTTTGACGTGAGTGAGGTGAATTCAAACTTCAAAATTTTACGTAGCCCTGAGGGCTAGGTAAATTTTTGACAACCGTTGAATATTATCTTCAACGTCGAATATTTAAAATTATTTAAAAATGGAAAAGAAAATTAGGAAAACTTATATTACATGTAAGTATAAAATAAAATATGCTGCATAAAGTTTCACTGAATGTTAAAATGTTCTTATTTCGATTATATTAGGGAGTAACAGCGACCGTATGGCATTATTAACAAGAAGAATAGAGCTGGACAAACTCTTTAGTTCAAAAAATGCCAACAGCAACGATGGTTGGAGGTAAGCAAATTTAATATGCTCACGTTTATGCATTTTGATATGCAATTTTTTTCAGAAAAGTGGCGGGCTCCCTCCAAGAAACACTTTTGGATCCCAGCAAAGACCACACCAGCTGCAAAAATCAGTGGAACTCTTTAATAAAAAAATATAAAGAACTTAGCCGTATCAGGACGGGTGAAGGTACGGCAGATGAGTTGTCTGTGGAGGATGCGGAAGATTGGCCTTTTTTCGAAATTATAAAGACGTATGCAGGTAGAAAGGACAATTTCAACCCTCCATTCCTCCTAGACTCAAGCCAGGGGGTGTTAAGGCCCCAATGTGAAAGTCGCTCCACAACACCGTCCACCACACCAAGAAGTGAATCGCCCCATCCATCCCCAAGACCCTCATCGTCCCATCGCTCTCACAGCCGTTTGGATAGGCTAGAGCGTCTTATCACAAAAAGTGAAAAAAGAACAAGGAAGCAAATGTCTTCATTGCTTTCAGTTTTCGGACAAATGGTGCAATCAGACTATCCGCATATTGACACAACATCACTGTTGATAGAGTCATCCGATTCCGACTAATGAATGTTCCGACCAGTTAAATCAAATTTGTTTTTATTTATTGAAAATAATAATAGTTAATAAATTAAATTATTTTTATAACAAAATTGTTTTTTCTTTAGTAGTTCGCATAGCAGTATAAGATTGCAAGAAGGGGACATTGTTTTGTTCTTATTTGCATAAATTCTCCCAGTTGCTGGATTCGTGATTTTCAAATTACCGCTCAGAAAGAGTCAAATGTTTAAATAATTTTATAAAATACCATATTATACATATACTATATACTAGACTGCAAGAATTCGTTAAACATGGCATTTCTTTGTAATATTCCTTCTTCGGAGTCAGATAGTGTTGATTCGGTTGGATCTGCATGTGAGAGAAGCTCAACTGATACATCGTATGGATCGAAGTCATCATGTAATATGCAAACATTGTGTAAAATGAATGCAGCGAAAACAGTCTTGATGCAATTTTTTACGCTGAGTTCAAGGTCTCTGTTGAATATATTCCTCCATCTTGATTTAAGCATTCCGAATGCACATTCCACAGCAATTCTTGCTTGACTATGAGCCGCATTAAATCTCATTTGCGAAGACGTTAAAGGTTCCTTAAAAGGAGTAATAATTGCTACTGGCTCTGTTTGGCAAGGGTATCCTTTATCGCCTAACAAAAAATATCCCCTCGGAGGATAAGTGCCTGCGTTGAATATTGGGCTGTTAAGGAACACACGTGTATCGTGAACTGATCCAGGATAACCCACAAATACATCTGTGAACTTATAATTGCTGTCAACAACTGCTTGAGCTTGTATGGAATAGAATTTTTTGTGATTTATATATTCGTCATGCTTATTGACTGGGCATTGAATTCGAATATGTGTGCCATCAATTGCGCCAATAACATTTCTAAAAGCCATTGATTTAGCTTTCCTACAAAATTTTATACCAGTTCTTTCATAATCCTCAGCAGATCCATGGTTTATGATGTGGCGCATTTCAAGAAATACATCTAAAAGCTTGTGAATGATATTTTTCACCGTAAAGCGGCTTAATCCCATGAATTCTCCAGCAACTCTGTAGCTGCATCCACAGGCCATCCAATATAAAAAGCACATCACTTCATATTCCGTTGACCATCCATGTCGTTTTAGAGGAACGAAATCCGATATTTTTCGGAAAGAATTGTAGCATACCCTTAAATGCTTGCGAGTCGCTCTATCTTCTCCATTCATTATAGAATTTATTGTATCGGAATATACTTTTGGTTTAAGATACACGAGACCCTACGAAAAATTAAAAGAATTCAAAAAATTAATTGTTGCCCTTGTTGCATTTCCTTGAAACACTAACATGTCTGGTCTCTTTCTCGCATATTAGCATTAGCATCATTCTGTTAATTTTTTTAAGATGTTGTGCTTTTAATAAAATAGCTAATAACAAAGGAAAATACTTTTTTGATATTCTATGCATAATTATTTGTTTAATTTTGCAGACAATCTTGAAACTCAAAATTTTGTTTCTGTCAAAATTTCATCCATGAATTGGCACAGCAAATATAACAAAATTTTACTCACCAGAGTAAATTTATTTCAACATTACTTACCACTAGTAAAAAGTAATCAATTGACACACACCCTAAGGGTGTGTGCCAATTGGTTACTTTTTCCTCGATATAGAAAATGTTGACATAAGAAACTGAATTTTTGACGTGAGTGAGGTGAATTCTAACGTCAAAATTTTATGTAGCCCTGAGGGCTAGGTAAATTTTTGACATCCGTTGAATATTCTCTTCATCGTCGAGTATTTCAAAATTATTTAAAAATGGAAAAGAAAATTAGAAAAACTTATATTATTATTATTATAAGATGTTGTGCTTTTAATATAATAGCTAGTAACAAAGGAAAATACTTTTTTGATATTCTATGCATAATTCTTTGTTTAATTTTGCAGACAATCTTGAAACTCAAAATTTTTTCTGAATTTTTTCAAAATTTCATCCATGAATTGGCACGGCAAATAAAACAAAATTTTGCTCACCAGAGTAAATTTATTTCAACATTACTTAACACTAGTAAAAAGTAACCAATTGACACACACCCTAATTAAAATAAATGTATAATAATATATGTAAGTAAAATATGTGTGTGTCGACACAATAAGAAAAAAAAAATAATATAGTGTATAAAAAGGAAACAAATTTACTCACCTCAGATTAATTCCATATATCATGTTTTGGTGTTTTCGACTTGATGCTTGTTTTTACGCAGAACCAGAATTTTTTTTTTGATGAAAAGTCTCCCCCTATTGTGAACTCGCCTGCTATCAAACTCCCATCCGTGGGTTCTTTTATCTGGTGCGTGCCATCTAGTGACTACTTTTGGCAAGATCCCTACAGTCTTTTAAATAAGAAAGAAAGAAAAAGAAAAGTTAAAGAAAATTAACGAAGGTAAAATTTTAAGAAAGATTTTTTTTGGGGTGAAGAGGGAAGAGAAAGTTAAAGAACAGTAAAGGTCAGAGTTCAAGGTCGGAAACAGAAACAGCGGGAACGGGTCGAGGTTCGATACTAAAACAGAAAAATTTGAGCGGGGATTAGAGAAATAGAAGTGGTTCGGTACGGACGCACGAGTCCACCAGAAATAAAATTTAAGTTAAACTAAAAGTAAGTTTAATACCCTGTCTCCACCGGAGAAAATCTACTAGATTAACGACATTTTCTAGATTTTCTCTGAAATCAACCCCTTTTTTAAGTTGATTATTCATACAAATTATAATCTACTCAATGACTGGATTATTAAATAATCAACCAGATATTCGAGAATATTTCGAGTAAAACCCTGGGTATATTGTGGAAATCAAACAAATGGCAGATTAAAATGGAACAAATGTCAAAATAAAATAAATAAACATCAACAAGCAGTAAGTTGTGTTTATCTTTATTAATTTTCATTTTTATTAAGTCTCTTTAATTTACTTTCAATAGCCAAATGAAAACAACAAAAGAGGGAGGAACAACTCCGCTGGCCGAATCAATGTTGCTCTCCGTTTGGGAAGAAAAAGCAGTGGACCTAAAAGGGTGCCGCAAAACTTCCCACATTTATGCGGAGATGTCAGCAGCTTTGGCGAGCTCCGGACATCTCTTCAAAACAAATGAAATCCATATGAAGATTCACAACTGGAAATTTAAGTTGTGTTCCTTTGTACACACAAAAAAATAAATGCTCATGGTAAGCACAAACGGGGTATAATTTAAGCACACCTAAACATGATTTTGAGCCTAGCACGACATATGAGTTATTTTAAGCATTATTTAGCATGCCAAGCTTAATTTAGCATGCCACCTTTTATTTAGCATGACAAGTATTGAAAGAAGTTGCTTCATGCTTCTTTTATGTAACAGGTACATAATGGATAACCTGAGAATTACATGCTTAATTTGAGTTTTCAGAGATTTAATTTAAGTATTTCATGTTCCCTTTTTAAGAATGCCAAATTCTATATATAAGCATACGTTCGCTTAATTTAAGCATTTTTAGTTTTAATATTGTTGTTCCAAATGCTTGTATTAAGAATACGAAACTTATTTTGAGGACCTTCTAAGTTTTTAATTGAAGCATTTTTACATCCATAATTTCATACTTACAAATTGAAAAAACTTCAATGACAATGAAAGAAAAAGATAGAAAACTTTAACGCAGTATTTGTATAATAGTATTCCTTGCTATATGTCTGAAATTAATTTGTTTGAAAAAAATAATTTGAAATAAAATACAAGATTACACTGATACTACTACAAAACTCTTTATTTTTTCTTTTATTTTTAGAAGGATTTCACCCTCCATGCAGTTTCGCCTGTTGGTAGTACATGTAAATTAAATGGCGGACCACTAAATTTTTTAATTCTTATAATAGAAAACTTCAATAATTGTGTTTTGGTTTTATCCAATATAAAAGCAAGTAGATGTTGGTCATATCTTAGAATATTACAATGTTTACAACATAAATATATTTCACTTTTGAAGAGAATACAATCTTCAATTTGAAAAATCAACATATCTTTCATTATAAATAATTCGTTTTTATAAAACTCCAGTTTTTGAAGAGTAGATTCCATTTCTCTGGGTAAAGATATTGAAAATCTAAGTTTACCTAAAATAATGTAAATCTCTGAAATACATACTATGTGCTTATAATAAAATTCGGTTTTATATATGATACATACGAAAGAGTCAGCTGTCGTTCCTTTAAAAACGGGCCATTTTTCTACAACATCACTCCAAGTTGACTTACGAACAAATTCAATCCGTTTTTCAGCTGTTTTTTTAAATTTCGGTTCGATTTCCTCCCACTTAGCAGATAAGTGATGGTATTTAAGCCAAGCAGCAAATTCCTCATACTCCTTTATCTCATCTAGATACAATATAATATTATAAAATTGTCAAAATCATTAAATAACAAATGGAATCAAAACGTATGTACCTTCTTTATATTCCTTTGACAAAATAATTGCTGGCGAGGTTAAAGGTAAATCGTTCCATTTAGATTTTTTTGAAGGAGATAGAAGCCCTGCTTTCCGAAGTTTCCTTTTAGTATTTCTTTGCTTGTCGTAGAGTGCTCCTTTAGGATTTCCGCCTTTCTCCCTTTTAAGATAATAATATTCCTAAAGATAAAAGATTTTCAATAAAAATGTTTGATATAATAAAATACATTAATATAACATCTATCTCACAGAATTTTCTGAAGGAAATAATTCGGATATTTCTTGTGCGTATTTTTCTATAGTATTCAAGCTCATAGGTGTACAGTGGGCCTGTAAGTAGTAATTACAGATAATATTTACAATTTCCCTTCTGTGTTCGTCTTTAAGGATTTTGTGATCATTATAATATTTCTTAATTAATGACCCTGCATGTGCATTGTCTATTATTTCAGATAGAGTTTTTGCTGAAGTTTTTGAAGTCTCTGTTGAAATTTTGCTTTCATCTTTGTCTACATTTTGTTGGACTGAATTAATTTGTGCGGATTTCCAGTTATCTAATTCAAATTTGAATTTTATACGATCAGCTAGTTTTTCGTATGGAAAAAGCACGTCTATATCGCCGTCCTTTATGATTTTCATATGGTCGACAATAAGACTTAACTCTAAAAGAAATTATAATTTTTTTAGAAACATATCAAGTAAAGAATTGTGATCGAAATGAAATATTATAAACAACCCAATGGCCCACATAATGATTGAGAATCTAATAAACAATCTCATATCGTCTCGAAAAACCAAAAACGTTAATAATAGTTAAGGTCACAAATAGACTATCTAGCTTTCAGTAACTTACTTATGAACTCGTCAACAACACTCATATCGAATCCCCATGAAGTAAGCAGTTTACAAATTTCAAATTGCTCTTTTGTCAAAATTCGCACATCACTTTTGAGAGCTTGACAGCTTGAATAACCTGATTCTTCATAATTATTGCTATTAACATGATCTAAATGATCAAAAAGCTCACTATTTTCATAAAAGGTGATATCTTCTGCTCTTGATTGGCACATTTTAAATTAAATACTTGAAGCCTATGGTAGAAAAGATTATACTATGATGTGTTAAATAGTGACGCGCAGGAGCGGTATTCGCAGTAATCTACGGAAAAATAGGAATGACTGTCGTTCTAAATTTCGACCTGAATGAGAATCGCGATATGCCTCGTGCGCATTACTTATATTACGTTAATTATTGCTAAAAGTACTTACCGAACTTGAGTAATTATCTTCTGATGCACTATCCGTGTCTGTAATTTGTAGGTTAATACCTCTCTTCCAGTTTTCCAGTTCGCGTATGAAATCCAATTTTGCTCTGAGCTCGTTTTGTTGAAATAAACAATTAATGTCCGATTCTTTTATTTTTAGTAAATGCCAAGGTGTTAGTTTCAACGTTAATAACCTTTCACGAATATGCGAAGGTACTTCCCAAGTTTTAAGTAATCTTAAAATTGGTTCATCTAAAACAGACTCACCATCTAAAATATTATAATTAAAAAAGTTACAGTTGTAAATGGTGTAGAAGCTAATCACTAATATTATCTAAGTACTTACCCTTATCCAAAGTAGTCATTACAGTTGCACATGCATTAACCACAAGCTTCTGATCACAAATGAAGAGGAACCCGACGCGTATATCTTACATACATATACTCAAATTGAAAAAATTAAGTACTGACGTGCTAGATTTTAGCACTTCAAACTCAATATTTTTCAATGTATATTCGTAAATAGGCAAAATTAAGTATTGACGTGCTAGATTCTAGCATTTCAATCTCGATATATTCATACCAATATTCTTACATTGAAAAAGTTAAGTACTGACGTGCTAGATTTTAGCACTTCAAACTCAATATTTTTCAACGTACTTATATTCGTAAATAAGCAAAGTTAAGTATTGACGTGCTAGATTCTAGCATTTCAATCTCGATATATTCATACCAATATTCTTACATTGAAAAAGTTAAGTACTGACGTGCTAGATTTTAGCACTTCAAACTCAATATTTTTCAACGTAAATTAAGTATTGACGTGCTAGATTCTAGCATTTCAATCTGGATGTATTCTTATATATATTACTTAAATTGAGAAAATAGATTTTAGCATTTCATATTTTTCTACTTAATATTTTTTTCTTACAGTTACATCGCATACAAGTACAAAAAATCAAACTGAATATATTGTCATAAAGATATCATATTAATATCCTATTTAACAGTCCTATTAAATACATAAAAAATTAAGTATATTAATTCTTCGTTTCAGTTTTTTTTTTTACTTGTATTAAGCAGCCAATACTTCATATGCGCCATTCTCAATTTAAGCACTTTTTTTAAAAAAATATTTTTTACATTTATAAGCATAACAAGCTTCTTTTAAGCTATCTAAGATTAAATCTTTCGTTTTTCTTCAAATTTGTACAGAAAAGCTAAAAATAAGACGAAAAATGCTAAAATTTAAAATATTTTGCTTCTCGTAAGCATAGAAAAGGCTTGACTAAAGCATTGCAAAGTTTTAATCAAGAACGCCTAGTCATGCTTCCCACAAACCCCGGAAACTCAATTGCTTAGCACGGCATATTTTTCTGAGTGTATATGAATGTAGACTTTACCAGTGTCTAAATGCTACGCATTCTACTGTGGAGTGCGACAACATACTCTGCCGCAATTTTTCCCACATGGATTATAATTCTTCTGCGAAGATAGTAGGGATTTCTCCTATTATATTTAATTTTCTTCCTTTTCAAACTAATATTTGAAGTCAGAATTGCTAATCGTACTAAAATATTATCGACGTCATTCATATTTCAAATAAATTATTTAAAAAGGACAACGTAAATATTTGTTTGCTTGAGAACACTAATGTAAACAAACAAATGACAGCTCGCTTCTGTTTAACTTGGTGGAGACGACCTGATTATCTGAGTAGATTTTCGAAAATCTAGTAGCAGTTAATCTTCGGTGGAGACATGCTATAAGTATATGGAAGGTGTAAAATAAATTAGAGTGGAAGATTGAAACATACCTGAACCAAAAGGGATAGGAATCCTGACCAGAGTTACCAAGAAATCCATACAAGTGAACAAGCCAGTAGATTGAAGCAGGAAACTGCGTATTTCTATGAAAATCGTCTATTTATTCAAAGTAACGACCAAACGGTTATTAAGTAATCAAAAGGGTAAGATATCGGATGGCTCGAATACTAGATTCTCCTATATACATTAAACGGTCTCAGAACCTGAAAAAACAACAATTAGAGATATATATATATACAAGGAATTAAAATAAATAGTACGATTAATTGCGAAGTAGCAAGAAACAAGAGGAAAAAAAAGGTAGGAGAGAAAAAGTTTAAAACAGAAATTTTGTGTTTTATATGTTCTAATTAGAAATACCATTTATATTTATATTCAAATATTTATGTTAAGTTTTTTTTTTTGTTAAATTTTTTTGTATATTAGATGTGTATAAGCACAGAATAAATAGTATACTATGCTCTCTCGTTGTTTGATCTCCCCTCAGTTGTTCCGACCGCACCTTAAAGTGAAAAGGCCGAGATGCAACTTCTGTATACTATTTATTCTGTGGTATAAGCTTATCTTAGCTTAATATTGATTTGTTGTAGAATGAAGAAATTGATAAATTTTTTTTTAAAACCATATCAGTGGAGAAAACAAATTTAATTTTGTGAAGTTTTCATGCATTCCCTGTAAGGGAGCGGAAAAAAAGGGTAGCAGGTGTTATGATCTGATACTTTGCGTCCTTATCCAAAACGTCGTCCTTTCTAGGAGAGCTCTTCCGGGTGGGTTCGTAGGCCTAAGTCCAATGCGTTTAACGACCTGATAAATAAAGAACAAAAAAAAAATTGAATACATAAAATATTGAACAAAAGCTAAAATAGAGAATAAATAACGACTGCCTAACAAGTTCCCCTCCCAAACTCATATCTTCACGTCACAAGAAATAAAATATTTGATAATAAAAAGTACGATTGTTTTATGTATGGTTAAGAATAATTTAAATTTTTTTCACTGTGTGAAGATGATATTTTTCTACTATTAAGTTAAAGTGCAGGCAAGTCTTGTGATAACCGCCTAGATAACATAATATTTGGTAATTGAAAGAAATTTAAATAATTTCAGAAAGTCGACAAGTCGAAAAGCGGCAATAAAATTTGTTATTGTTAATAAAATGTTGGTGAAGTTGATGATTGTAAAAGAAATGAGCTTCATTGTATCCCGGAAGTCCTTCATGTCCGGCTAAGGCAAGGCTAGAAGATGGGGGCATGATGATGAAGAAGGGGGCGGATGAAGACTTGCGACAAAGATTAACTGAAAGAATTTTTATTGTTGTTGCTAGGTGTCTGAAAGGGTTAAGAGCCACCTCCCTGAAACTGAGCTAGTGGGGAAAAATGTGGAACAGACATTAACAAACCGGCAACATAACAAGGAACGCAATTAATGATAGGAATTTCCATGGCTGTTTTGGCAAAAATAAACATTCTTCAATAAAATTTTGTTTTACGTAAATCTATATATATAAAAATGAAAGGCCTGACTCACTTCCCATCAACGCAGAGGCTAAAACCCTTGGACCTAGAACGGTGCAATTTTGCACATAGGTAGGACTTCAAAAAGCACGTACACAGAATTTTTTCTTTGCACAGGCTAAACCCTTGGATCTACAAAAGTGAAATTTTGAACGGAGGTTTCCTTTATGATGTATACAAGGGAGAAGAATGGATGTTTCGAAATTTTACTTCTAAGGACTTCAAAAAGGACAAACACATAACGCTTTTGTTAGCCATCAAGTATGGATTTTCTTTTTTCACGAAAACATCTCGCGTATAAATGCCTCAAAACCATTTTCAGCATTTTTCAAAATTCATCCTCTAAAGGTCCGAAAAAGGACATAATTGTAAAATTAAAATGAACACATAAAAAACATAAATAAAAACTTACCAAATTAAAAATACAATGTAGTGTTATAAAATAATATTTTATTTCCCGCGCAATGCCGGGTAGTTAAACTAGTAAGTCATAAAAAGATAAATCCTTTTCAACGATACCAATAACATGGTATCTTGTACCAACTTAGGAGATATCAAATCCTTAAACTTCAAATGACCATAACTCGGAAACCAGAGAGCGACGGCAATTAATTTTGTTGTTAGAGTCCTCAAAACAAACAAAAGAATTGGAGCTGCCTCAATAAAGTAAATTAGTTCCAAAATCGTAATTACTTTATGTAAACACTTTATTTTCATAAATGTATTGCCATGGATTTTGGTACAGGCATAAGAAAAACGGTTTTTAATAATACGGCACGGGATTATAAGGCAATCAGACTAAATTCATAGCGAGCAGCGGTTGGCTCCTATTTTGTTTTTCTGTAACTTAGCGGCAGTCCTTTCCAGCAGTGGTCTTCTTAATGGGGATTGTACGGGGTCTGGTGTTTCCTTCTGGGAAATTGAACCGTAACTAAAATAGATATTTCGATCAGGAAGTCGATTAGGCTCGAGAAGCCACTGCGATTCCAAATCCACCCCCACCTGAAAAGTGAAATATTCGTGTACAACGTATGATCCAATAAAATCGGTGTAATGCTGGAGCTATTAAAATAAGATAAATAGATTTTTTTGGTATGTTGGTATGGAATACTAAAGTTTCATTTAATGAGGTTGTTACTCCTAAGTCATTTGCCGGGTGGGTTGAGGAGTCGCCTTGAACAAATGAGCTGGTCGGGGTGAGAAACCCAGTACATGACAGATGGCAATACAGGGTCGGAAACAAGTGGTTTTGTTAAGGAGGTCGTTGATCGGAATATTGCTCATGCTCAAGATGCACTATACCTTCCTCCGTAATGAGGAGAAGGAGTGATTGGCTCTTTTCGTGTGGTTCTTCCTCCTTAATTACAGTGCACTCGACTATGGGTATGGTGGGGTTCTGGATGGCCAAACACTTCTAGTTTCATCACTGGCAACCAAATGCGAGCCTAGAGTCTCTGTGGGATGTCTCTGACTGGAATGAGTTTGGGCTTTAAGCAGTTCCACTGTCCGCTGATCTCAGCGACCATTTTAGCTAGTAGATCTTTGGAGAACCCATTCTCCCTTTTGATCACCCTGTACCCCTGGTCTCGCTGGGCTCAAACGAGAGAATCTCCTTACCTTCTAACACTATTTCATTACTATTTCGGAATGGTTCGAATCGGTGCTCGCCCAGTGATCAGCGATGGGTGCAGGCTTCTTGGTGAGCTCATCACCTTAGCTGACCTCTAGTACGTCGTCACTTGACCTGTCGCGTTTCGCATTCGTGTCGGTGACTTTTCCCTTTAGGGTCTTGCGGTATTCGTCCACAATCGCCTGGTACTTAACTTCGTCTTCGCGGTCACGCTTATAAGGCGTTACGTCGTTACTACGTTTTTGGCAATCTTGCCGAGAATGAAGAGGGCGTTCTAGTAATTGTGCTTATGATTGTGTCGGAGAACTTGCTTTTTTTCTGAGTCCCGGCAGTGCTGAATGCTGGTAGTGGTAGGTAAAGTTTGAACGGCCGCTACTGCTGTGCGGGGCTATGTCTGGCACCTTCCGTTACTGCCGGAGGGACAGTTGAATCCTGACTGGAGGCGAGAAGCTTCGCTTTTCTTATTCACAAAGCCAATGTCCCGGTCTCCTCTTGTCGTCATTGGGTTTTTGGCTTCGATCGGATCGGTTCTATTTTCTCACTGAAAAATCACGGAAATATGTTGCCTACTCTTCGTAAAAAATATTTCGAAAATAATGAAGTGATACCAAATTCTTTAAAAAACGTAAACAAAAAGCAGATAAAGCAGATGTTTGTTATGCCGTGTTTTTTGTTTTCACAGTCAAACGGCAAGATGAACTATGGATTGTATGCAAATGAACGTGTCCCCTGGGGAAATAAATGTCCCTCGAATTTTCTGGGGACACAAGAAAACAGAGTTGAACACATAGAAAATCGCACGACGAATATTTCGGTGCGAACTGTCAGAAATCTTCTGCCGCAGCGAAGTTTCGGCTTGTCAAAGTCCATGTAAACACACACAAATAAGAAGAACAAGAGCGACGACTGCGAACAAATCGCGTCCAGATCGATCGTAGCTGCGATTTATTCGCAGCCGCAAGCAGAGGCAGCGACGTAATTTTATTTTTCTCTCGTTTCCCATAAGAGACCGTGTAATTTTGACAGTTCGCACCGAAATATTCGTCGTGCGATTTTCTATGTGTTCAAGACATTAGTGAAAGAATATTTATAGACTGAAATCAGGTATGTATTGTCATCAAATTTAATAGTAAATGTATACAAATTTAGCAAGAAGGAATAGCAATTGCTCTAAACTCAAATTTTATTACTTTTTTTGTTGTTAATGTTGTTTCTAATACTAACTCCAAAAACCACAACACCTTTTGTCGCTCTCGTCTGGTTTCCCAGTTATAGCACCTTGGAGTTTAAAGATTTACGAGTTAAATCTCCTGAGCGATTTTCCACAAAATGCTGTGGAAATAAATGAAAGACAATTGAAATACCTTTCTGATGAAAGGAATATCATGTAGGTATCTCGTATAGTTTAGGAGATATAGCACGTAAATCTTTAAATTTCAAGGAGTTATAACTCGGAAACCAGACGAGAGCGACAAAAAGTGTTGTTGTTGCTGTTGGAATTAGCTTAAGAAACAACAACAACAGCAGTAAAATTTGAGCTCTTCAGCAACTCGTATATTTGTTTGCTAGATTGACTTGAAATCATCATCAACATCAACGGCAACTACTGCGAAACTATGGTTTCAGCGAATCAATTAATATCTATTATAAAGTTTATTTTAAGTTATTATTGCTTAAAATATATAAATAGGAGTGGGTAAGGTTGGGTTAAATTTTATTTTGTAACAATTATGTATAGTTCATAGAGATTTTATTATTTGTATTTCGTCTAAACGTTCCTTTATTTTTTCGCTTACAATCACGGCGGTGCCACGAAGTAAAGTGTAATAAAACGGGTTGTAATATTTTATAGTCAAAAAGTATTATAAATTCTTAAATAGTAGCTAAAGCTATACAAATGGTAACAAAACGTATTAAAAAATCATGCAATAAAATCATCCATGTCACGACGATCCACACGATCTGTCGATCACGACGATCTGTTCCCCGTGTAATCGCTGTCGGGGACACGGTCGATGAATAGTTCCAAACGTGCGTCCCCGTGTAAACTCGCCATTATGCAAACAAACGAAAACCGCAATTCCGAACAACAAGACACAACAATTTTGTTGAAGAAAAACACGAATAGCAGAAACGGCGGACATGATGTAAATAAATTTTGACGTCCGTCTAGCATATTAATTTTGGGCGATCTTTTTTGACGCTAGGAAGTTTTGACGCTGACGCTTTCGATGTGCTTGTTCACTGACAAAGTAGGCAAGTAGGCATTTTTTGTTGTTGTTTTGTGTGTAAAAGAGAGAATGGGATATTTTTCCGTTCTCAACACCACTCTCTCACACCGAGCACGAAAACTCGGTCTAGCGTACACCGAGCACACCGGTGTTGCTTAGTGTCAATATTCACAAAAGAATAGAAAAATGGATTGGAGTGAAAAAATGGAATGAACTGATAAATCTATCAATTATATTCCTCTGATTATCGTTCCAAAATATTACGCCATTATATATGTTTAACACATTTCTATTAATATAAACATATGGTCTTTCATTGCGTCGAAAACTACTCAAATAATACGTTTTTTCATTTGTGTAGTAGACGGGTTGCTGTTGACGGTTAGAAAAATTATAAATTTTTGAAGAAGCAACCGTGGGTCAAGCACAAGAGTAACCCCGTGGTTAGGCCGTGGTTATGCTATCGAGTTTTGCTTGGCAAGTAGGACTTTTTTTTGTTGTTTTGTGTGTAAAAGAGAGAATGGGATATTTTTCTGTTCTCAACATCACTCTCTCACACCGAGCACGAAAACTCGGTCTAGCGTACACCGAGGACACCAAGCAAACCGGTGTTGCTTAGTCTCAATATTCACAGAAGTATTGAAAAATGGAGTGGAGTGAAAAAATGGAATGAAGTGATAAATCTATCAATTATATTCCTCTGATTATCGTTCCAAAATATTACGCCTTTATATATATTAAGCAGATTTCAATTAATATAAACATTTGGTCTTCCATCGCGTCGAAAACTACACCGCAAATAATACGTTTTTTCATTTGTGTAGTAGACGGGTTGCTGTTGAAGGTGAGAAAAAATATATATTTTTGAAGAAAGCAAGCGTGGGTCAAGCACAAGCGTAACCACTCTTTTTGCACGGACTCCGATCACAAAAATGAGAGTAATTTCCCACCAAGTTTTGCTCGATAGCATAACCACGGCCATAGCATAACCACGGCCTAACCACTCTTTTTGCACGGACTCTGATAAAAAAAATTAGAGTATTTTTTCACTGAGTTTTTCTCGGTAGCGTAACAACGGCCTTAGTATACGAACAAATCTGAAATAACGGTGCTTTTGCAAATAAGCAGAAAAATTTTACATATACATTTCCTCTTCACGTTGTGGATTTCAGAAAGCACGTTTTTAATTTAGAGTTTCTAAATATCTACTTAATTTTGCGCCAGACGGGCGGGGTGAATGGATTTCGATGAAATAAAAAAAGAACAAATTCTAAGATAAAATTAAATAGAAAAATTGCGGATTCGCGTGCATTTTTGATGAGCCAACACGTTAAATATGGCGAACTGAAATGCTCTAACTTTCCTAATTAAATTTCTTTTGTTAGGAACTTTTAGACTTTTTAAAGTCTTTTTTAATGCATATAATATAAAAATAAAAGTTCTTATTTGAAATAAAAGAAATGGAGATGAATATCTATAATATATAAAATGCATTAGGCCAAAATAGTGAAATGACTACTAACTAATAAATCCCGGCGGACGGTTTTAGCTCTTAAGGTTATTGAGCACCGAAAACGGTGTTATTGAAACATTAAAAGTTGACAAATAATCATAAAATTCATACACAGGAAAAAGTAAAGAAATTCATTTAATGTGTATTTTTCGAAACACAAAATGGCACTTAAGAAGTCGAGCACCAGTAACATGCATTACGGATTCCATTTATGAGCATTCAGAACATCTTCAAGGATGGTTTTAACTGATTAGTTTAATACTCTTCGTGAACGATCAGCAGCTGCACGAGCTAACTGCAGCGATGACATATTGTATGCTGTATGCCGCCGCCTGCAATGTAACTATTATTGATTAATTTTTACTACCTTGTTTTTTATTATATATATCATAATACTTTTTCAGTGACTGTATTACTGTGTATCTGCCGCATCTGGACAAGGAAGGCAATGTACGCCTCTCCAAGTGACTCTTCGTCGGGATAAAATCGACGAAGTGATGGCTCCCAAGGTGGCGTTTGCAAGACGATGTTTAACGGTTAGTTATGTGATAGCCGAGTTAGTGGTATCAAAAAGTAAGGCAAATTATTCATGTATTTTTAAAATATTTTATTTTGAATGCCCGAACATGCAGCAATGCAGATAAAACACATTGCAGCAAACTGCAATTTTTTATCTACCTTTGTATTTTAAACTTAGTCAAGCTGGTCGTGGGATATAAGTATATTGTTTCGGAAGGTTTATCAAATTCAGTAAGCTCGACACAAATTTCGTCCAACCATTTTTCGTATAGATATGTATATTTAAAAATTTATATGCTATTTTCAGAAATTTTATTTCGGTAGTATGTAATTTAAGGAGACCTTTCCAAGAAGACTTTTCTAGCCAAGTGTTTAGAATACCAATGTAGTGATACAAATTGATAATGAAACACTAAGAGATTTGCTTATGAATTCCAAATAAGATTACCTCATAAATATTCAATAGCTTGAATTCTACCATCCCTCTTTTATCCTCAAATTATATGTTAATAGCCAAACTATACAATTTTGAAGTTCTTAAAAAGTTTCGTACTCGCAAATAACGGATTGAATCCTGAATTAGCAAGACCTGCATTTCTTATTCAATATAAACTCTTTCTGTTTTCCTTATATATAAACTTGTTGAAAATATATTCAACAATATTATATATACAGTAAGCTGTATATATAACCCCCCGCTTAATGCGGGGGATACGTTCCATCAAAGTAGAGCGTAATGCGAAACAGCGCAAAACGAGGCTATCTTAACATGTAAATAGTACATAATGGGGTTAGGGGAAGATGGATAGAAAATTGGTTAGGTATTAAATTTAATAATTATGTTTTTTTAATCAAAATAAAACCAAACATTTATTTCTTACAAAAATAAAACAATATAAACGAATATACTTATAAAAACAAATAAAATTCTAAGGCAGTCAGATCAGCGCTAAACCGAAACAGCGTTAAGCGGGGTCTTACCGTAAACTGTTTTGGATATGTTATGTACATATTTGGCTAGGTTTCCAAATATGTACATAACATGCCGCGCACAATTTCAGGGAATCCTCGGGTGAAATAAAAGAGCGCTAAACCGAAACAGCGTTAAGCTGGGTCTTACTGTATATGTGTTTTTTTTTTTATTAATATTTTCACTTAAGTAAATGATTCCATTCAATATAAGCTTAAGTTTACTGACAGCTTCACTTCGAAAATTCGACCAATAACACTTCCATTTTGAATTAATTCTTTTTATGCAATTTCAGTGAAACTTATACTACATTATAATAATAATTTAAAAAAAATCAAATTTGAAAAGCAAACAAACTCAGTGGTAAAGATCATCATGCAGTTAAAGAGTTTCAAGATTTCTCTTTATGTAGGCTTATGATCGATTATATAAAGATGCAGATGACAATTTTAAAATACAATTTTTACTCAATTCATCGTCGGACTGTTCCGAATTCTTCAGGAGTACGATTATATTTGTCAAGTGGATGCCGTCTTTGTCTTTGACATTCATGCAAAGTGGATGTATTAGTGCTAAAATATCACTCAACATATTTGACAATAAATCTTATATTTATGTTTTGGTTTTTCAACACATTTATAGTGTCATTGAGTAAGCCGTCGAGCATTGGCATACCATATTTTTGTATGTAATATCTTTGGTTGTATGTGAATGAATTGTTTTATTTCAACGTGAAATCCAGTACCTTTAAAAAGTATGATTTCGGAATGATCGTGTGTTTTTCGATTTCTGTCATATTGCATATGTTTTGTCCGACACTGTATATATGTATTTATATTAGATAAAAGATTAAGTTATAAAGTACAAATTCAATTGCAAATATTCTACGGAGGAAACTTGTTTTTAAAATTAAAAAGTGAAGCGTCTATTAAAAAACCTAAGTAAAAACGAACTCGGTATTCTAACAAATAATCCAAACAAGGCCTCACTGCTGCAGTTAATGCAAGACACAAAATGTACCATTGATACCGATGAAGTTGTGAAAAAGGAACTGACTAATTCCTATTATGGACAAGTTTCATTAAGCAATCACAGAACCTATCCTAGACATTTAACCCAGACACTAACGAAAGGAAACTTTGTGGTGGCCCAATCATATTGTATTTGTCACATTGCTTTTCAAAAGCCAATAAAAACTCTTCTGTGACCTCTTCTTCACCGAGGTATGGAAATTCAATCATTGACATTGGCAAAAGCTTTTTTCCAGAAGTTTTTTATCAACAGATATATACAGTGGTCACACAATTTATTCGTACACCTTCAGCTTTCAAGTATATGCTGCTGAAACTTAGAGATCCGTCTGGTCCGAAAACTTTGGCAAATTCGAATATTTGTTAATATTTGTTAATAATAGATATAATAATAATAATTTTTGTTAATATTAGATATCTATGGCTTACGGCGTGCCACTCTGCTGCGATAACCAGCATTATGCAGGCAATTACGAATTGTTTGTGTGCTTTTTTTTCGGGTTTTGCACAACGGAAGTTATTATTTTACGCTCCTTAGGCCGTGGTTATGCTATCGAGTTTTGCTTGGCAAGTAGGACTTTTTTTTTGTTGTTTTGTGTGTAAACAATTCTCTCTTTTACACACAAAACAACAAAATAAAGTCCTACTTGCCAAGCAAAACTCGATAGCATAACCACGGCCTTACGCGTAGTTAATATTTTTGGTCTTCCGGCTTGTTCGTGATATGTTGCCAATTGCCAACCGATTCGACAGAAAATGCTTAGAAAAACCAATGATACTTCGTTTTCAACAAAATTAATCAAAACATAGATGTCGATTACCGTTATATTTGCAGCAACAGGATCATAAGAAGAGAGTGAATGAATAATTTTTTTGCAATATTTTACCATCTCTGTTTGTTTTTCATAGAACTCTTCTGTGTGAGCAGACATAACGGTGGTTTTTTGTGGCAGATCATAAAGAAAACAACATTCTTACATTGATCCAAGAGAAATAATGGACTAATTGCAAATACTTAAAGGAAAAAACTGCATATTTGAAATTGGTTCATTAATCGTAATTTTGGTCGCGTAGTACTTTGGAAGTTTTGCCAAAATGGAAGCTAGCTAAATTTTTAACAATGTCTGCAAAACATATGATATGATATGAAACATTTCATATGATGAGTCACATTGAAAGTTTGGCAAAGATTCATAGTTACCTTATATTGTACCATATCTATATAATGCAACTTCCTAGGCTTCCGAACGAGGAAGGAAAACATATTCGGCGTTATTCTTGTGCTATTACCTTTTCTTATCTAAAAAATTAGCTAAAAAAATGTTATAAGAAAAAATGTTAAAGATTCTTCTACAAATATAACAACCCGCTAATATTTAAAAGCCACCCTTTAATAAAGGAAAAACATGTTTTGTATGTCTTCCTATTCTATTTACAATTTGCATTGAATTGAGTCGAAGTTTGTCTTATTTTTGGTCACGCAAAATCCAAATATTTAGAGTTGTTGGCGATATTATTATTATATATTATTATTATTATTATTAGGAGAGGGACAAGACTTATAATGAGATTTCATGGCAGAGGCATCTGTGCTGTTTACAACGCGAGCAGGTCATTAGACGAACATTTTTGTATTTATGGAAATATATTTATTTATACTTGAGTTTAAATGGGGACAGTTAGTTTTGTGGCACATTTTAGGGAAAGTCGAAATTATAAAATTGACCAATGTCGCCCCCCTAGCTCGACCGCAGTTAAAAGTAGTTCGATTTTTTTATCTAGTAAACTATTTCGGCTGCTCTTTAGGTGGGTCATTTAAACATATCACTTCCTGTCAATTTAACACAAAATATAGTTTCTTTTCACCTACACCTAATAAACCTGCAAGTTTCACAAAACGTAGGTTTTTCTGCATACGTATTTTCTGCATTTGGGCAATAGTCTCTAAAACAAAATGTTGTAACGAATAGTTGTTGCCAATGTGGTCCTTGGATCAGGTGCACCATAAAAACCGTTACACTATTAGCTAATCATATACCAAAATCCTCAAGGCCGATGATCCAATCTCTAACGCTATAAAATGTTAAGTGAACCTAAAGCAATAGGCCAAAAAATACCAATTTTTGCTCCGATGAAAAGCCCTGGCATCGCAGCTCCAGCACTTTTAGATTTATTAACGACAATCCTGAACTTAGACCACTTAGAAGTGAACTCTCTATGTACTATTTCTTGTTGCAATGTTAAAGAAAAACTCAGATGATAGAGTTAAATTTTCAGATAAAAAATTGTGCACGGATTAAAAATTGATTTGTCGAATAATTTCGAATGTTTTACCTGTGAGACGCAAAATATACAGACAAACATTTCCAAGTAAGGCAATAATTCTATACTTAGAGTGTTTTAGAACTTCTACACACAGACATGTGTGGACCAATAATTATGATCCAATAATTATCGCCAATAATTATCGCTATATTTTCTAACCATAATTGATAATTATTCACGGTATGTGACCTATATGTGACATATTTTTTAAAAAATAAATTGGATGCGTTTGGTCATCTTAAAATGTTTACGTCGATGGTGGAGATGCAGGCAGGCCGCAAAATTCAAAAAATACGCACCGACAATGGAAAAGAACTTGTTGATTCTAAATTTTCCACTTTTCGTAAGGATCGAGATATTTTTCATGAGATAACCGTAAGTCCTTCACCCCAGCAAAATGGCGCAGCAGAAAGAGCCAACAGGACTCTGATGGAAATGGCTCGTTCTATGTTGGCGGACTCAGGCCTTCTGCAATATCTGTGGTTTGATGTTATAAATACGGCCACATAAGAAAGTGTTGTCCAACGAAGGTTTTAGGAGATATAACACGTTTTGAAAAGTAGTATTGAAAAACTCCATCGGTCTCTCATTTCCTGGCTTTCGGTTGTGATGTCGTAGCGCTGTATAAAGGCCCCAGAAGTAAACTGGATCCAAAAGGTATCAAATTAATGTTTCTTGGCTAGTCGGTCTTAGTAAGGGTTACAGACTGTATAATCAAGAAAAAAAAATTATTATCTTGGGATTGCTAAACTTAGTACGCTGATTCATTCTGGAAAATCAACCTCTACTACTTTGCGAGATTAAACATAAATAAACTTTGATTTAAACAAGCTGTAATATTCACATATAATACAGATTTTAGTATAGCTTTTGAAATTGTAAATCATAGGCTACTCATTTTAAAGCTTAATCTAATGAATTTCTGGTTACATCTGGAGTTCCACAAGGCAGTCACTTAGGATCGCTCTTATTCTTAATATTTATCAATGATTTGCCAACTGTTGTGAAACATGGAAATATATTGATGTTTGCCGATGACGTGAAACTATTTTTATCCTTTAAAACATAGCGAAACGGGGCTCCTTCAATATGACATGGAGTAACTAACCTGGACTCTAACTCTTAAAAAGTGAAAATTGATGACTTTTCACCGGTCAAACCCAGTCTTATTTGGGTACAACATTGGCAATTATAAACTCGATCATTTGGATGCTGTCAATGACCTCGACGTGGTTCTTGATCATAAACTCCGTTTTCATACATACTATATATTGACCATATCAATAGAGCCAGCAGTGTATTGGGCTTCATTAAGCGTTGTTCCAAAGAGTTCAACGATCCATATATTACTAAGTTATTATACACAGCACTTGCTCGCCCTATTTTGGAGTACTCAGTTTGGTATCCATACCATATCTTATATTGATAAACTTTAATCAGTGTAGAAGCAGTTCTTATTATTCTGTCTACGGAATCTTCGCTGGAATCCATCTCTACATTTGCCGTTATACGAGTCTCGGCTTAGGCTGGTTTATCCTCACTGGTTAATCGCAGATCAATGCCTAATGCTGTCTTTAATTTGAAATCGGCACCATCCTTCTACAAGACAATGGTGAGAGAAAATTATTTTTGTCGTTGATCCTTCGACGTGAAGGACCATGGACACTGGTGCTACAGGCACGGAGGTAACGAAACTGAGGGCTTTAATAGGGATCCGGCAGGTGTGTCAAAGTTGGATTCCATTACCCATTATCTATCCCATTGGATAGAAGTCCGCCAGTATTAAACCTTACAACTGGGTTTTTAACTGCCTGTTTATTAACTAACTCTTTGAATCCAAAAGATTGGAATATTATATCTCGTATATCTTTTGGATGCGTTGTTGGACAGAATCATTTCTGCATCGATTTTTGCAACTATGTCAAGAATTATTTCTTGTTATTATTAAAACCAACACGGTTACGATGAATGTGTGTTTTATTTTATGTATGTTTTCTAATCCGATCAGTAAGATATAAAATTTTTTTTTAAGTAAAATATTTTTCGCAAATTGATAACAAAGTAACAAACATATTATTGGTTTTTTTTTATTATGAGAAATGTGTAGTTTTTAACAAGACCCCCTTTCAATTAGACAATTTCAACAAATCCCTAATTGCAAGAAGCTTGTATTTATCTGTAGGTTTAGTAAAAATGTCAGTTATTTTGTTCTTTGTAGATATATGAAGAAGCTTGAGATGACCCTTCATAATGTGATCTCTTAGGAAATGATGTTTGATATCAATGTGTTTTGATCTCTTTGATTCAGAATTTTTAGCCATAGCAATACAACCATTATATTCATACATCAGAATCGGTTGAATTTCAGTGAGAATATTTATATCAGTTAATATATCTTTCAACCACAAACCCTCTGATGTAGCAGTGCTTTATCCTCTGTAAAGCAACATATTCAGCCTCGCTTAAAGATGTAGCTACAGTAGTCTGTTTTTTGCTTGACCAGGAAACTGGACATCCATAGACGTAAATATATTCGCTTGTTAAATTTCGATCACATATATTAGATGCTCGATTCGCATCCGCATATCCAATAAGGACGTTATTGTCCTTATAGTTATTTTCGTACTTTAATATTAATGATCTAGTTCCTTTAAGATATCTTAAAATTCGTTTCAAAGCTATCCAGTGACTTTCTCCATTATTTTCTTGATATCGACCTATGCATTCAACAGAGTAACAGATATCGGGACGAACCGTTAACATCAAATACATCAAACTTTATAAAAGGGCCGTGTTTCTCTCATAAGGGCTATTGAGGCGTAGCACAAGGTGGCATTCTTTGGTCACTCGCAGCCCAACACTTTGCATGAAAAATGTTTCCCAGGAAGTCTATTTTAAATCGTAATGTCAAATCTTCACTGTCACAGCGACTGTGGCAATATCCATTCCTTTCTTCTACCGCGTCGACTTGTTTTTGCATCAGGTGTAGCTAATCGCTTAGTGCGCGTTTGTCGTCGTTTGTTTGTCGGTACTTTGCTTATGGAACTTAGCATACCATCTCTGAGTGCATTCATTATTTCCCTTTTTTGTATGTCTATCTTCTTCTCTAGCCGCAGAATTTACTCAGTATAGCTAATAGCGCTGCTCTGTACTCTTTTTCAGTATTCAAAATGAGTTTTTATTAGTAGAATGAAAAAATGTTCACAACTGAAAAAGTATTGACGGAATATTTATTTTCTGGTAAAATACCAATCTGTTTTTAACCATCAGATTCAATAGCTTGAAAGAGACAGGAATTAGGGCAATAGGTCTGAAATTTGTAAAGACGTATAAATCTTTATTGGGTTTTGGAATTGGACATATTATTGTAATTCTCCAACTGGGATGGATCCAGCCTTCCATCCAGGTCCTGTTTAGTACCCCGAAAAGGGTCCTGAGCGATTCCAGCGAGATTGCCCTAATCATAGAGTATTTCACTCGCTCAGCACCCCCAGACGATGGCTTTTTCTTTTTTTTCCAGAACAGCCATAACACCAGGCCAGTGCCTGACGTTCTCTGCCCCTGTTTTTACACTTGTTAACAAAATTGAAAAACTATTTTAGGTTCGGATTGTGTGAGAAGTATTCTATCTTTCCTCATAGGACACACTTTTGGCCTTCTTTATCGCCTTTTTTAATCTCTTCATGGCTTCCATTAGCCTTTTAGCACCCTCAAACCTTTTCGTTTTATTGAATCTTTTTAGGCAGCCTGTTTTTAGCCTAAAAAGCTTATGTATTTCACTGTTCCACCACGATTTGGGAGCAAAGTCCTTTGCACGGGTCAAATCAACTGTGGACGTGTCTATAGCCTCATTGAACTGAGTCAGGATCTCCCCAACCGAATCAGACAAGGATGACGTAGATAGTTTTTTGTTTAGTATATTTTTTGAAAGGAAGGTTCTCAAAGGCAGCTTTACATTCTCGATGTTCATGACGATGTTCATTCCATATTCAAATTTGAATTATAGAAAGACAAATCCAGGACCGACTCCTGACTATTTGCGTCTATAAAAGATTTTTTGAAAGTAGGTTGTTAAAAAAAATAAAAAAAAAATTTTTTTAATTATTTGTTGAAATTTACCTTAACTTTTTTATATTTTTTCGCTGCCTGATTTCTTTTCTTTTCTTGGACGGATGCCTGTGTGCGCTTTGCTTTTAATGGAAGCGTTAAAAAACAACATTTTACAACATTTTTTCAGGATAACGGTAAAACACGAAACAAATCTGTAAATTAGCCACAATAAAAAACTGGACAAATTTATTAGAATTATTAGCAAATTTTTAACCGCAATAATTTGTGACGTTGCTCCGATTATGATCGGATTGTGTGTCGGAATGTGTCGTTGCCTACATCATAGCAGCATTGTTATTTTCAATGTCTTGTTGCCTTCCTCAAGGCACTATTGCCTTTTCTGCTTACAATTCAAGCTATATTGCCTTCACAGAAAAGCAAAGTTGTTTCGTTTTATTTGATGTATAATGTTGCTTTGTTTGTTTGATGTTCGACGTTGTTTCGTGTTATTTGATATCCGATGCACAAAGGACAGCACAACTCGAAGTTACTGCATCCCTTGAAACGATTTTCGCGGGATCAGCTCAGGTGGAGTGTAGGTCAGGTGCTATACTCGTGATTGTCAGGAAAATGTAATTTTCCTTACACTCGCCACTTTCTTTCCCCGGGGGGCTACGTTAGTGATACGGGTTTTGATCAGCGTTAATCGGTGGTTCGCATACCGGAACTGGCTCCGCCTTTTCCGGAAGTCCGGGTATCTGACTCGCGCGGTTTGTCGTCAGATTTTGTAGATGAGGTTTCGACTTATGCGGGTCCCGGTTTGCGTCTATTTCGTCCATATCACGGAATCTCATCACTCAGGAAGTGGCGCATTCCTCGATCGCCACCGTCGAGTACTGATGTCGCTCCCGGTGATCCGTGTCGGTTGACGTCTGCGCCATCGTAATAGGTCGCCGATATGGGGTCGAAGTAAACGGGGTGGCTAGGACTGGTGAGGGTGCCTATCGGGCTCCGGGCTTTTCCCAAATTTGTTCGATATTACCGGTTCCTCGTCAAATGTTAATATTGGGAACTTGCGCTTCCTGCCTCTCTGAGTCACTGCCAAACTCTGTATGGCCGTCGCCATCTCCTTTCTTTTTTCGCCTCACCTCCATCTGGGAGAACAAGTCCGTCCGGTGAACTTGGTCGCTGCGAAAGTCTAGGAAGGGCTCGGTCAGGAATTTTCGGGTATACTGCAGAAGAAATACACCGCAGTTCATACCGTTTCGCTGTTGTGAACCCTCGGCACTTGTAGCGGTAGTTCTACCTTGTCAAACGTTCTTGACTTGTCATTGGCCCAACGCGCCCCGTATTCCTCTGTAGATAATCCCGAAGAACTTGGGCGACATCTAGCCGTAGCCCTGGGTCGATTGAATCGAACTGGAGGATGCATGGGACCTTTAGTGTTCGGAGGGGAAAAGAATATAATGACGGGGGAAACTGTTCTTATGCTATGGTACTCTCTGCGCGAGATCGGTGTGACGGCCACCATTGAACATAACGGAGGCAGTCACCCGCTAGTCCGATACATTTGTGGGGTGCGATCTGGCACTGTCCGTTGGACGCAACCGAGAGAGAGGGCAGAGCTCCATGGTGCGTACGCGGAATGGACGCCATCGTTGGACGCAACCAAGACATCCACCCACTCTGGACTTCTCTGCACCGGACCGTTGGAAGGAGGCGGAATGAACTAACCCTGTGCGCAACCACGACAGTCCATCCGCCAGTCCGACACACTTGCGCTGCTGACACTCTCCGTTGGATAGTTGGAAAAAAAATTTCGCACAAACTTTGGGAACGATCGGATAAAAGAAACATCGGAAAAATTTCAACATTTTCAAATTCATCGTAACTATGAAGTGTATGATATATCGTTGGATTTGTCTTTTTTCCCAAATAATAAGGATATAGATTTTACAATGTACATACAATACATGTGGTCGCTAGCCAGCCAACCACTTCAAATGCTTATAACTCATTTGCTAAATCTACATAGTAAAACTAAGAAAAGCAATAAAATAAAAGTAATAAGAAAAAATCCGAACATGCGTACGGATTAAGTGGCGAATGTTTGTTCGCCATATGTGTTCTTAAAGCCTGCGGAGATGCGAACTTTTGGTAGCATCGAACCAATAGCGAATAGCGTTGCTTTTACCGTGGAGTATAATAATTTATGGGAATTGAGCCTTGCAAATTTTTGCCCACAAATGTCGCATTCCTGATCCACATTCCATAGAAGTCATCGAAGGAGCTCAATGCGAATTCTAGTTTGCCGGTGTACATGAAATTGATGATGCCATCGAACACTTCGACTTTCGCCTCTTTCGGCATTTATATCACGCATTCGTGCTTTGTGCCGCCGAATAGAGTACACCTCCTGTCAAAGTCGTCAAAATAGTTCGTGTGAACTTGCATGACGCAGCTATGCACATCAATGTTGGTGTTTACGTTGAAACGTATTAAAACAAATTAAATGAAATTAAAATAAAAGAGAATAGATTAAATTAAATTAAAATAAAAGAGAATAGATTAAATTAAATTAAAATAAATTACAAGGTAAAAACAATTCCAATAAATTACAATTAAATTAGATTAAACTAAATTAAAAATTAATTTAAAATAATGCTAAATGCTAATGCTTTTTTCTTAATTAAGTTGTTCAATTAACGCTGAACATTCATATACGTATACAATACAATAGTGATAACCATACAATAAGCGTAGTGTTTCTTATGATACCTAAGGTTTGCGTGGGTTTTTTTGTCAGCTGCCCATAACTTGGTCCGCTGATGTTTTCACGTGACTAGATGTAACTTAGTTTCTTATGTTGTAGACCTGACCAATGAACTATTTTTTTTTTTTGCTTGTTTGGGGGCAGAGTTGGTAAAATGCATTTACGCACTCCACAATTGTTTGGCTGTATTGTGGGACTCCAGTGAAGATTACCCACTAAAAACCAGTCCTGTATTGTGCCTGATGTCGGCAGGCAGCACCTAAGGAGTACTTAGAGCAATCATGGCCTCCCCATCCTAACCTATGCCGCTTAGTTCCCGCCCGGAACCTCTACTCGTGCTCTTGTTGAAGACCCGAAAAGCCTGCAACCCTCCGATGAGGACTCTGGTGCTTATGATCTTGAGTTCTGTCTTTTTCAGTATTTTTTCCTCCAAAAGGAACTTTGCAGACTCAAGGCACCAGACTCCCCGAGAGCTCAAAGTTATCGACGAGATTTTGATATCGCGTATCTGTCTAGTGCTTATTATCGGGTCTCTAAGGTTCTCGTAGTATGCTACTTTCCTCAAATGCGCTTCCCCCAAGTTCACGGAATCGCTTACGATCTGGGCATCAATCAACATTGCAGAGCCGTTCTTCGTGGCGAGGAGGTCGGGCTTGCGAAGACCATCTTGAGATGTTATTCGTGGCTCCGCTTCGACATTGTCGAATTTGGACCCGAGTGCCTTTTGTATATATGTATTTAGCGACAGCATTCTGTCGCTGCACTCGAACCCCATGTGTGCGATGACACCTTTGCAACACATGCCCCAATGTTTCTTCCTCCCCGCACCCGGCTCTACAGCGCCGATCCATAACCCTACCGCGCGACGTCCGTGACTTTGTTGGCAACGCATTTATGCGGAGTTTGTTCGACATGAGGAAGTCTCTACCCGCGAGAAGGCGACTACCCTCAATCAACCACGATTGTTAACCTTGAACCTTAGACGACTCCCTTAAGGCTTTACCATCCACCGACTCATAAAGCAACATCGACCATCTGCCTTCCACATCCAACACTCCACTACCAACAGGCGGATGTACGTACGCATTGACCACGTCACCCGGAAGGTTCACCCATCCCCGAACGGCCCTCCTAACAACGGCATCTATGCGCTTTAGCTTGCTTAGGGTGATAAATCCCAAGGAAAGTACATGGTACAGACCGGGTAACACAATCACTCTTAGAGCAAAGAGGCGTTGTTGCGGTTTTAGGGGGCCTGCGTGAGCTTATGCAGTTTTTCTTTAAGCTCACGTTCTTCGTCGCCACATGCACGACCTGCGAGGGTAAACGGGATGTCTAAGTATTTCCACTCGTCGGTACGCTTTAAGGATGGCAATATCCGGCCAGAGCAACTGAAGGTCGATCCTCTATCCACAAACGACTTCTTAACATGAGGGGCGTTCCTGATGGCATTGATGAAGGATTTTTGATCGTTGATATTAAGTCCGCATGATACCAGATAGGAAGAGGCGCTATCGAGCATCGCCTGGAGCCCAACCTTAGTCGAGGCCACCAGGACGATGTCGACTGCAAACGCTAATGCGCTTAAGCGCCTTATCTGAGGATAAGGTCCAGGTCGAAGATGTTTTCGACGCAGCCATCCATCGGAACGAACGCTTTTTGGCGTGGGTCCAGCCTTAGTAACCGAGCTACGCGGTCCGATAGCACCTTATCAAAAGTCCTCGTTATCACCGAGGCCACCGTTATTGGTCTGAAGTCTCCAGGTTCCAGTGCGTTGTTCTTCTTAGGTATTAATACTGTTCTTGCATCTGTCAGACGCTTGGGCATCTGACCGCAGAACATCAGAACGTTTAAAATTAGCGTCTTGACAGGGTCAGGAATACCTTTCCACTACCGCGCTGTTACGCCATCTGGACCCGGAGCTTTGGTAGACCTCGGGAGAGCTTTCTTTATTTTTTCCAGTGCCATCGGTTGCCAGAGCGTCCGCCGGACTTCCATTCACTTCCGGCGAACTTTCGCCGTCCCTCGTCATCGCAGCGGTCCAGAAGGAAAACATGCGCCGCGCATCCGTGCTGCTGGAAGCCTTCACACTCTGCAGCAGTGCTTTTATGCATTTACACGGATTCTTTTTATACTCATTCTGCACGTTTTTATATCGCAGTCTTCTCAGTTTTCTGTTGGACAGTACAGGCTCTGACGACACCCTCGACCTTTGGACCACTTTCCGGGAGGATAAATTCTCCCGGAGGTAGATCTCCAGCTGTTCTAAAATAAAATTTATATTTTGGTTCCTCAAGCGAGCCTCTTGTCTAGCAAGAAGAGAGATTTCTTCCTCTTACCAGGTCACCTTAATACTTTGAGCTGTCACGAGTGTCTCGTCTCGCCAATCTCTATGCACTCTCTGTTCGTGCACCCCGCGTCCATTCGAAGTTTTGAACGCGCGGGTGCAACCCGGATCCCGACACTCATAATTAGTGTCGGGTCTATTTGCTACGGCTTCTCGGGTGTTCAGTGGCACGGCCAAGTCGGGTTCTTGCCTCTGTGTCTAGTTAGGATCGGGCGGAAATCATTTGTTGGTTCACGCGGGCCGCTACGTGCTCCAGTTAGAATGGGGCGGTCATCCCTTTGCTCGGCGTCAATTGTACCGGCGGAGTCTGAGGACCCACCGGTGATAATACAGGGTCCGCCAAAAAACTTTTTTTTTTTTGAAAATGCTATAAAAAAAATCTACTGAATATTTTCTCAAATTTCTTTTTTTATTTGAAAGTACAATCCTTCCGGTTAATAATGGAAAATAATTTCATTCAAATGCCTGCCTCGGCTGGCCATGCAGTAGCCTACACGATCGGTCCAATTTTTAAGCACATTATCGATTGTGTGCAGCTGTATTTCACCAATGGCTTCACGAATATTGTCCTTTAAAGCGTCAATTGTCTCTGGCTTGTCGGCGTAACACTTATCTTTGACGGCACCCCACAAATAATAGTCCTACGGTGTCAAATCGCAGTTTGATTGTATCCGAGGCTTGTTTTCATATCTATACCGACTGACTTTTCGACCGAGGGGGTTGGTAGCCCCCAAGGTCAATTAGTCTTCCACCATTAGCCAGTATTACTGTTTCCGGCAGGAACCACGAGGAGGTTGGTGGATCGGCACTTCTATGGTCTCTTCGGAATCGATTCGAGTGCTCCTAAGCACTCACATGGCCACCCCATGCGCTGGTACTTACAGCACCTAGCGCTTAGCAACAACTTGTGTTACTAGCAAGTTCAGGTATGGCTCATGGTATTGCGCCCCCAACGAGAGCCTTCTACATGCTGGGTTAAACGCCACTCTCTCCTTCCGCCGTAGCACCGAAGATAGTCATAGTTACTCCCGCCTTAAGGTTGTGTATTCAATTTCCACCTTTAACCTGTTGACAACTTCCTGCACAACAATACTTCTTGCTCCTCTTTTGAATATTTCCAATAACTTACAAAATATTCAAACATACTTTACATAATAAATATGGGCAAGCACCGTATATCTCAGGCGCGAGCCGTCCTATCCACGGCACACGGAGTTCTTACCCAAATTGGCAGACGGACATTGGGGTTCTTTGTCAGTCGTATATGAGGAGTGACCGTTCTGTGCATGGGCATACGTATAGAAGTAGGTTCGCGCAGTTCGAGTGTGTCGTATTAACAACGAAACACAACTCGCTGAGCTAAGACCAACTTCATGGATTCCCTGAGAGAAGATCTAGAACAATTGCACCGCGAGCTTGCTCAGATCAACTCTCAATCTCTCGACCCCGACAGACAATAGTGGGCCCCATATCAAACTAGCAGCCCTCCAATGACAAGTCATTGGGCAACCTATGGATTCAGAGTTATGCAGACACTAGAATAAGAGCGTGCGGGTAACAACCCCCGTCCCATCGTCCATATGGTGAGCACACATCGGCGTACCGGTAAGCTGGGTGGCGGGGTGTGGCCGTTCTGTGCTCGGGGGCATAACCCCCCATTACGAAGGTAGTTCCAGAAGTATCCGACTTAACAAACAAAACACAAAAAATTTGGGGAAAAATATTTTCATTTCTCTACATAGTCTCCTTTTAGCTCGATACTCTTTTCCCAGCGATGTTCAATAGCTTCGATACCCTGTTTATAGTGAGAACCGTCGAGCTCCTCAAAATAGCCATCAACCGCAGACTCCACCTCTTCATTGTTGGCTAATCTTTTACCACCGAGCCATTTTTTAAAGTTTGGAAACAGAAAATAATCCGAGGGGGCTAAATCTGGCGAATAGGGTGCGTGAGGAAGCAATTCGAACTCATTGATTTTGGCCATCGCGATAACGGATGTGTGATAAGTTTGCATAATACTCGCCGTTGATTGTTTTTCCCTTCTGAAGATAATCATTGAAAATTATCCCACGCGTATGTAATAGCAATACAAACAAAAAACTTACAATACGATACAAAAGTGCTTAATAAGCTTCTTAGTCAGATTAGCTAACATAGCTACTCTGACTGCGAACTGTCATATGACCTTTACACCGAAACCGTATGGAGGCCTCACATGAAGGTCTTTCTTCCAACATGGACATCAGTTAAGGGGGCGTCACTGGGCATGGATGCGAACGCATCGCATGGTAATGTTATCAGCCCTCAACTCGTTTACTAGTGGAAGGCGTCCACCACCGAAATAACCAACCTACGGGGTGTATTGTCAGCATGCGTTGATCGAGCTATCCATGGCATGTGTACGATAAGGTACCCCCGCTGAGACCGCAACCTTCAACAGACGATTCAACGTGCGATTATTCCTAATCAACCTTACTTACTCGCTGATAAGTGAAAATGGGTGGATTAGAGCAATACTCTAACTTAAGACTTTTCCCTCTACATCTCCTCACAGAATAAACTAAAGCGCAAGAAAAATACAATAACTTATGATAATTTTGTATATAACTATAATATATAACTACAGTAGTGGACATAAAAATTTGGATGCCTACAAAATTATTATAATATATTTCCCATTTATTTTTTACCTGCGAATATTTTATTAAAAAACCTTTTACCCATGACTATGTATGTCCTTTAACTACCTGAAACATATAATTAGCAAGGTAATAAAAACCCTGTTTTTTGTTTAAAATGGTATAATCTTTAATTTGGATTTTTGGTTTTTTTTACAACATTTAACAAGAATTTTCATAACTTTTTTATTACATTGAATAAAAGTACAAAATTACACCTCAAAATAATTATAACCTTAAAGATTCTAAAAAACTTTACTTTAATATTTCGTGGAACCTCCTTTGTTTTTTTATGATCATATTAATGCGATCAGGCGCTGAGTCAATCAAATTGTGTAGTGTCTGTGCTGTGATACCCTCATAGCCGACTTCCTTGATAAAGCGGGATAATTCTTATTCCTGATAAAACTTTTCTGACAAACTCGGTCGAATTTGAGTCCCGTAGCGATATTTGTGATGCTAAGTAAATTGATCCAGGTGAAAGGGGTACAGCGTCCTGATCAGATTCATCGCATACAAGAAACGCACCTGGTAAAGGTCGGGTTGTATCATACTCAATCCTGTCCAAACATGGGTAGACATATAATCCAGGCGGTGTCGTTAGGATCATCTCAGCTGACAAGGACAGTGCGACTCCAGGAGTGTCTGCAACTGCCATCTTTGTAGATATATAATTCCAAGTGAGATTAAGCCTAAACCTCATGTTACCCAAGTTTGCATCCGTGTAATAGGAATACCAAGCAACAGCCCAGTCGGCCGGCACAATAACGGGGGGGGGGGGCAGGAAGTGAAGTGGTGCCACTATAGATGGGGATGGTAACTCCGCCTACGAAGATCGAGCCGGTAGTAGTAGCACAAGTCCGATCTGTCAGAACTAAAATGACGTTGGGAGGTCCTGACACATAAGCGAGGTTGGAGGAAGGAAACGACAAATAAGTTCCGGTTTCGCCGTTAGGTCCATTGATCGTGTATTTTTTGTTGATCGTACCAAATGTAAGATCAGATGGAAAAAAGACATTTATATATTCCATAATAAAGGACGATCGTAGAACAACATCTGATACAGGAACGGCAGTCCAAAAAATGTCGATTCCAGAAGGAACGAAAGGTGCGGGCGGCGGCGTTGAATACTGATTATACGCCAAAAAGGCAGTAAACTGGTCCAGAGACATAGCGATGATCTTGTGGCACGTCGGCGCAGGAACTGGCCTAGATACACAAGTTGCCTGATACGTATAATTTAAGTTACGCATTGTCTTCAAAGGCATGGTGTCAAACTTAGCAACGACATCAGATATTGCGTATGAGAGTAGGACCACTCGCATTAATGGAGCGACGTCAGAGCATGATCCTGATTCATCTCGTAGTTTATTGCAAAACGCGTACCACGATGCTGCGTCTCTGACAACCGGTGACTTAAGTGTTGCACGAATGGTAGTACCGGTGGCCTCAGAAGAGAAGGCATGAGTCAACTGGTGATACATCTCTGAATAAGGGATGTTTGCTGCCTCGCCCATAGGGATAAGGTGAGTTGTTTCTATGTGGCGGTGGGGAACGTAACGTACCCTGACGTCCGAGGAGGTGGGAGGAGGTGGACGCAAGGGGGGAGGAGTAGGAGCTTGTGTAGCTGATGAAGCTGACGGCTGGTCATCCGCATTTTCTGCACTCTGAGCAGGTTGAGCTAAAGCAGCTGCCGCGGTCTGTGCTCGGGTAACTGGACGATGTACTATTACGCTACGCTGGCGTAGCCATCGTGATTTTGAAATAAAACCAGTACGTTGTGTCCATATTAGTTCGCGGTTATTCCAGCCTGCACGCTCAGATTGTGTTGCTGCTGCTAGGATGTCTGCTAGGTGTCTCTTCTCCGCGGTCATCTTCATCTTGTGTAGGTATGTCCGGTGGATTGTCAGCTGTTCCGGGGGAATAGGTGATACTCAGCTGTGCACTTAAAGAAGATGCAAGAGTAGAAAAGCTGGTATACATCTGTCTGCTACGTCCGGAAGCTGAAGCCATATCCCGACCACCAGGATAGGCTGTTAATGGTGCCGTTGTTGACCCAACTACAGCGAGTGGTGTTTTCATCCATTGTTTTCTGTACATTGTAGGCCAACAGTAGGCGTGCTCTGTGGTCGAGCATCGATTTGAGTAGGCATAGTGGTGGGTTGGGATGGTCTATCTATATCTGCCATTATTACTGATGTAGTTCGGATTAAATCTCAAATCGCTTTGTGTTTTACATCCACTATACAGCAGATGGAAGTATACTAATCCGTTGTATACTCCTACGCAATATGCAACGCATTAATTGTGGTTTCTTTTTTTATCCACTTCTTGATTAGCGGTAGAAATACTTCGGTAGACCGCGCCTCCTCCGTAACCAAAAAACAGCGGTTAGTTCCCGGCTCTACTCCGCCGAAAACCCATTGGCCCTCTTCCATGTGCCCTCTATGGTATTTCCTCCTACCAAATTTCGACTCGTCTATTTCTACGGTTTTTTCGGGCCCACCCAATAGGCTCCTGCCACTCAACAGCTTGAACGACGCCTTCCCTGTGGAACGAGGCCCACTTCACAGCGGTGCTACCACTTATTTCCACCTGAAAATAGAAAAATCACAAAAGTCAAAAACACAATTTTATTGCAAATTTATTGCCAATACAAACCTCCTTGAGAAATCGCAATGACACTATCTCAAGGCACAGGTGGGAGAATAACACTTAAAAACAGACAACCTCGATTTTTCAAAAAATGTTCCAGTGTGTATGGAAAGAGTAGAATTGCAGTGCACTCTCTTCTTAGAACAGTTTTTATACTTTCCATAGCACTGCTATTGGAAGCCATCCTTCGCATTGGTATTTGGATATAATTGAAATTGAATTTATTGAGCCTTTTTTTCAACAACATTATAAGTTTACAAAATTCGAATTACAATTGTGGACAAAAATTAAAGACTATAATGTATTATCTTAAAAACATATATATTAGACCGGTCCTTATTTATATGGACAAATTTATTTTCTCGAATATATGTTACGGCAAGCGCTAAAAATATTCGTTTTAGTCTCACAAAGCATAAAAAAAAATTTGACAACGATTGGATAATTTTTAGCCGTGCCCCAAGCACCTTTTTGTTTTTATTATGAGAAATAAGGCAAAAAAAAATATATTTTTTTATTTTATTTGCATTTATTTGAAAAGTAAGAATAAACTGAAATATTTTTATTAATTACATTATATAGTAACATACAATTACAAAATTAGTGTTGCTCAAGGACAGACCTTCAGTTCTGTAGACTTAAATGCAAACTGTAATTTTCGGAAATGCAATTTTTTAAAATGGCAATTCACTTGCCTATTGTCGTGTTTACACGGGAACACGTGTCGCACGCTTGGAACTATTCATCGACCGTGTCCTGACAGCGTTTACACGGGAGACAGATTAGATTGTGGATCGTGGTGACATGGATGATTGTATTGCATGATTTTTTAATACTTTTTGCTACCATTTGCATAGCTTTAGCTAGAATTTAAGAATTTATAATACCTTTTGACTATAAGATTTTGCAAACAGTTTTATTACACCTTACTTCGTGGTACCGCCGTGATTGTAATGCCGTGTTTACACGTGGGTCACGGGTCCCTGGGAACACCATTTGTTATTGTTTTCACAGCCAAACGGCAAGATGAACTATGGATTGTATGCAAATGAACGTGTCCCCTGGGGAAACGAATGTCCCTCGATTTTTCTGGGGACACCAGAAAACAGAATTACGTTTTAGTGAAAAAATATTTATAGTCTGAAATCAGGTTTAAAAGTAAATGTATACAAATTTAGCATGAAAGAATATCAGTTGTTGCAGACTTACATTTTATTGTTGGTTTTGTTGTTGTTGTTTATTTTTATTATAACTCCAAAAACAACAACAGTTTTTGTCGCTCATGAATGGTTACCGAGTTATAGGACCTTTTAATTTAAATATTTATAAGCTATACCTCCTGAGCGATTTTCAACAAAATGTTGCTTTACATAAATGATAGGCAATTGAAATACCTTTTTGATGAAATGAATAACATTAAGTTATCTCGTAGAGTCTAGGAGATATAGCTCATAAATTTTTTAATTTCAAGGTGTTTCAAATGGTGTCCCCAGGGGACACGTGTAAACACGGCATTACAATCACGGGGGTACCACGAAGGACACGGTCGATGAATAGTTCCAAGCGTGCGACACGTGTTCCCGTGTAAACACGACAATAGGCAAGTGAATTGCCATTTTAAAAAATTGCATTTCCGAAAATTACAGTTTGCATTTAAGTCTACAGAACTGAAGGCCTGTCCTTGAGCAACACTAATTTTGTAATTGTAGAATATTTATCTACTTGTTATTAAGAAGCGAAAGAATGTATCTACTATTTTGTAACAAGTGCTTTGTGCAGCAGAAAGAAGACTACAGCATCCATTTTTATTTTTCATCCTGAGAGCATGTTCTCTGTAAGAGCTGTGTCAATAGGCACTGCCCCATCTGCAGTCGTCCATATAATCCAATCAGAATTTGTAGAGAGATGCCTGCAGAAATGGCGTCGTTCTTCGCGGAAAGCCAGAATTTATACACAGATTTTCAAAGGTCTGTGAAATTCCAGATCGCACAAGATGCGCGTATGTTCAAACATTTTTACGAAACTATGCCAGCTGCGTTTAAAAAGCTGCAGAAGGAACGCAACGCGCTGGTGAAAGTAGAGAAACAAATTAGTAGCGCGTTGGCAGTTGAGAATCAACGAATTGCAAAACTGAAGAAGTACTTGGCCTATAATGAGCGTCGGCTAGATCAGGAAAGTGTAAAAACAATTCCAAGGAGGCAGCCACCGGTTCATGCGGCATTCAAAGGACGATCAAGCTCAGTAAGGGCAGCTCCACCATCGCGAGCGCCTTCGCTAACTGGTAACTGGTATCGGGTAGGAACGCCAACATTAAGTCTACCAGACTCGGAAGAAGGTGCCGGATATAACGAATAGAAAAACGATGATAATGATTTTAAAAATTAACTTATTTCCTTACATAGAAAACCCAATGTAACATTAATATTATTTTAATTTAATAGTGAAGTCTTTTTAAAAGTGGGATAATTCATGTTATATTCTTTAACCACTTGAAAAAGGAATTGTTTCTCCTCTTCATTGTGGGTTAATTTATTATTATAATCTGTAATGAATTTGGCGCCTCTTTCAGCTGCATCATTTACTACAGATAAGTTTTTACAAATTTGTGATCCCTGAGCGTAGTCAAATCTTACATTCCAATCCGACGGATCGACTTGCAAAAATTCTTTTGAAATTTCTAAGCGATCAAAGAACGCGTGTGTATTGGAATTTACAAAATCGCTTAAATCTTTTTGCGCAAATGTGTCGATATTTGTTGGATTAGTTATTATTCGCTTGCATTTTTCTGTATTTGCTTTAACATTAATTGCCTGAACCATTTTTTTTTTAATTGTAACACTTACATTAGGATCGAAGAATGAAAGACCGACTGCTTCTTCCGACAAATACCACAAATGATTGCTTATTTTTTGTAGCAAAGCAAGAGCTATATCCCTTTCAGGATAAGCTATAATATTTTTAATTAAATTTAGGTCTTGATTTGGTGCTTCAATTGCTTTAGTGCATCCAAACCAGGCTTTTACATAAATACGAACTATAAACAGACAGACACTACGTATACCGTTTAGATCTTGTTTGGTCATATTGAATTCATTACGAAACAAATACATTTTAAGTGCATAAATAGATTTTGACATCCATCGAGCATGAGAAGTTGCACCAGGTATACGAAAGGTGTTAAAATTCGGCACCGTACCACCAAGAAAACTGACAACTAATTGTAATAATTCTTTGTAGTCGCGTCTGCTATGAGCTTGTTTTAAGTTATCTAGACAGTAATTTAAAATTGTTCCACGTTCTTCAGCTGTCAATACTGTAATAATGTGTTCATCTTCTAAACAACTCTTATAATTTAATTTGTCAATATTATTCCAGTATTTGCTAAAGCGATTAAAAATTAGCACTTCTGGACCGGCTGTAGTAGCCACTCTAATTTCAAACACTTTACGGATCAACAACTCGTAAATATGGTGTCTGCAGGGAAAATATAATAAATCGCGACCTAGTTTTCCTTCAAGCAGAGCAGCAGCACCGTTTTGTGCTCCTGTATTATGAGCAGTTGTGTCGAAGCAGATAATTTCAACTCGATCAAGCATTTCATATTCTTTTATTGAATTAAACACGGCATCTGATATTTCTTTTCCACTCGAAGATTTTAACTTTGGAATGCCAAGTAGTTTATCGATACCTTGAGATGAGACTATGATTGGCAAGCGATCAACTTTTTCCCTGCCACTAATTTCTGGGGGCACGGCTAAAAATTGTCCAATCAAGCTCAAATTTTTTTTGTGTATTTTTAGGATCAAATAAAATGGTTTTAGCGCTTGCCGTCATACGAATTCGAAAAAAAGAAATAAGGACCGGTCTAATATATATACAGCAGTATCATACTTATTAATAAGAAGAGAACATTGAAGAAAACAATAACAGAACATTAAACGCTCTTGCTCTTGGAGCTGACATATATTGAGATGTATATCTCCTAACCTAGATTAGATCTTAATGCTAACTTAATGTTAACTTAATGCTAACTTATGCTCTAAGTAAATTAAAATAAGAAAACAATAATAAAAAATTAATACAAAAACAAAAAAGAGAAAACAAACCTTTTAGACACATTTGAGTGCTAACCTCTATGAGAATCAGGAACTGTATTTTTATGAAAATTGTGACAAAATGACACATTTAAATCAAAATTAGCGGGAGCTTCATTAACGAAGCCAATAGGTGATAAATACCTTAAATTTGACCAGCTAAAGACTCTTTCTTGGTTGAAGATATCAAGAATGCAATCGTTATCATGGCAAGACATTCGGTTTACAAATTTGGATATAATTTATAGAAATGTCATTTATGACATTTCAAAGTCCCTTCCTTTGCCACTAAATTCCATTCCTGGAGTTGATGGATAATCTCTAAAAAAAGGGGTCCATCGGTAATATTGATGACTGATTTTGCAACAGCTTCAATAGATATTCTTCGATCTTATGTCCCTGCATAATTTTCTGCTCGAGATTTTTGGCGTGCTCTTCATCCATGAGACCAAACAGAGAATGATAAATTGACCCTACAACCGGCAATATTGATCTTGGAACTCTCTGCTCCTTCTTTTGTTGATTGTAGAAAATGATCTGATGATTCTTTTGTATTTGATCATATCTACTCCTTAGTTGCTCCATTGTGATCGCTGCCAGGCTATTTTCGTCTATATTCATATCCACCTTTTTAATGTTAGAAATCCTAACATCTTCTAGTTTGCTTTTATAGGCTAAATAATCTGCGTGCAACATTATATTCCAGGATGTTCAAATTAATCCAACGCTACCTTGGTTTTCGAAAAATCTGCTTTATTTTTGAAAACAGAGTTTACTGTCGCTTCCCATAATCCCCCTACATGTGGTGATCTAGCGGGTATAAAAACCCATTCGATATAATTTTGAGCACGGAATTCTGATAGCGCACTGAGATGAAGTTTTTCATTAAATAACTTATAGATTTATCTTAGGCTGTTTGCGTCGCCTACAAAATTTGTACCGTCATCGGAATAAATTTTTCTGGGACAACTTCGTGTAGCTATGAACCTCTTTAATGACCCTATGAAGGCTGCTGAACTTAAATCCGAAACTACTTCTAGGTGCACCGCTTTTGTTGCAAAGCATACGAATACGCAAGCATAAGCCTTATCAATTCTTTTCCCCCTAATTTTGTGGTGAATATTCAATGGCCCCAAGAAATCTACACCTACATTTAGAAATGGACTGGTGCCTACTAATCTATCTTCGGGAAGATTTCCCATTAATTGATGCAAAGGTCGAGGGTTTGCTTTAAAGCACCTATAACATTTTCCCACAATCTTCTTTACCAGCTGCCTTCCTCGAAGTGGCCAGCATTTTTGTCTTAACAATGCTAGCAAACCTTGTTGGCCTACATGTAACTCCGTAACGGGACTCCTGTTACGACTACCCACTAAAAACCATTCCTGTATTATGCCTGAGAAGCGGCAGGCAGCACCTGTAATTCTTGGAACAGCTTCCAAGCCAATCTACCCAACACCTGTCCTGGTATGTCTCGTCCTGTGAAGTCTAGTCGTTCTATTGTGTGTGTTCGCCTGTCTATTGTTACCTGTCATGACCGTGCTCGAGCTAAATATGCGAAAGGCGTTCAGACCCCCAACAAGGGTCCGGGTGCTGACTATCTTAAGTTCATTCTTATTTAATATGTTTTTCTCCAACAAAAAGTTGGCCGAGTCAGCACTCCAGATCCCACGCATGTTGAGGGTGACTGACGAGATTTCAAGATCGCTTATTTGTCGGGTGCTCAAGATCGGGTCTCTCAGGTTCTCATAGTATACTTTCCTTACATGTGCCGCCCTCAAGCTCACGCTGTCACTTACGATCTGGGCATCAAGCACCAATGCAGAACTACCCTTTATGGCGAGGAGATCCGGTTTGCGCAGGCCCTCAGATGTCATGATATGTGGTTCTTCTTCAACTACGTCAAAACTTTTAGCGAGTGCGCGCTTGACGTAGTTGGCAATCGCATTGTGTCTCTGCACTCTTGCACAATGCGTTCTATGACATCTTTGGACCAGGTGCCCCAGCGTCTCTTCTTCGCCACAACCAGCCCTACATTGTTTCTCAATTGCCCTGCCGCGTGATGTGCGTGATCTTGTAGGCATTGCATTAATACGGAATTTGTTCGTCATGAGGAAGTCCCTGCCCGAAAGCAGACGACTACCCTCAATCAACCATGAGTTTTGTCCGGGTACCTTCGAAGACTCCCTCAAGGATCTACCGTCGACTGATTCGTGAAGAAGTTTGGACCACCTACTGTTGACCATTGTTCTGGTGGCGTAATCAACACCCCTCTCGGTGAGCCGCCGCTTTGTAAGCTGCAGCTCAGTCGTGAGGTACATACACTCTTCGCCTTGAGAGATGTAGGCTTGTAGTCTCTCTCTCCTGAGGAGTGGCATAAGCCATCTCATGGAGGGGATAGACAAACCCCCATCTCCGACCGATGAGTGTATGTAGGCGTTGGTCACGTCTCCAGGCAAGTTCAACCACCTCCGAACGGCTCCCCTAGCAACGGCGTCTATACGTTTTAGTTTGCTCAAGGTGACAAAGCCAAGGGTCAGTATGTGATACAGCCTCGGCAACACGATCACTCTGAGAGCAAACAGCCGTTGCTGCGGTTTCAGGGGGGCACGAGTAAGCTTTTGAACTGCACTTTTGAGCTTACTCTCCTCGTCGCTGCATGCGCGACCTTCGGGGGTGAACGGTATGCCCAGATATCTCCATTCGTCAGTACGCTTTAAAGACGGTAATGTCCTGCCAGAGGAGCTGAAGAATACTGTCCTATCCACAAATGACTTCTTGACATGAGGGGCGTTTCTGACGGACACGGTGAAAGATTTGTTATCGTTAATTTTAAGACCACAAGATTCTAGGTAAGAGGCAGCATGATCCAACAAGCTCTGAAGACCCATTCTAGTAGAGGCTACTAAAATAAGATCGTCAGCGAATGCGAGAACATTGAATCGCTTCGCACCTATTTTAACCCCAATGTCCTGCGGCAGGCCATGAATTAAGCCGTTCATGATTATGTTAAACAGCGTCGGAGACAAGGGGTCTCCCTGTTTAACGCCACAGGTAGGGTGAATCGGGTCGGAGGTTTCACCGTGTATCGTCAGTCTCGTCACACTCTCGTCATATAGGCCAGATACATATTGCACCATCGGGCCTGGCGCACCAACACCTCGAAGGGTATTAATGATTGCCGGGTGCGTTACCGAGTCAAATGCCTTGGCAACATCCAACGATGCAATATACACCGGTCTGAAAGTCTGTCTGTGGAATCTTAGGATCAGGTCTAGATCGAAGATATTTTCGGCGCAGCCATCCACCGGAACAAACGCTTTTTGTCTGGGGTCCAGTTTCAATGACCGAGTCAGCCGGTCCGACAGCACCTTATTAAATGTTCTAGCTATAACCGAGGACACCGTTATAGGTCTAAAATCGTTCGGGTCCTGAGCGCCACTTTTCTTGGGTATGAGCACCGTCCTAGCCTCTAGTAGGTGCCTTGGCACTTTACGGCAGAACATGAGCCCATTCATCAAAATAAGCAAGGCAGGTCCAGGAAGACCCCTTAGCTGCCTCACAGTGACGCCATCAGGACCGGTGGCTTTGGTAGCCCTCGGTATAGCCTTATATATCTCTTCTAGTGCTATCGGACTCCACAACTCTGTCATTTCCGCTGGACACACGCTCGTTTCCGGCGAATTATTGCCGCCCCTCGTCATTGCCGCCGTCCAGAAGGAAAACATATCCAGTACATCGATGTTCCCAGTGGATTTATCGTCCTCTAGGATTGCCTTCAGACTTTTACACCGATTCTTTTTATAATTCATTTGGGTATGTTTGTACAGCAGTCTACGCTGCTTCCTTCTGGACAGGTTATGCTCTGACTGTATCCTCGCTCTGCTGACCACTCTCCTAGAGAACAAGTTCTCCAGGAGGTACATCTCCAGCTGTTCCAAGACTCTCTCCTTGGGCCAGTCCAGAATATTGAGAGCTAGTTCTTCTAGTAGAGAGGCACCTGGACATTGAGTGTCGATTTGTCCTGCGTTCTGTATAGTGCTTGCGATCCGCGTGTCATACGGACAGTTATTCGTTTGCAAAGCAACTATTGCGGTTTCCATTGGTGCTGAGCCGGCATCATTTGTGACACTAGCCAGTTCAAGCACATACCTCTCTACCAGCCTCTTATAGCTCTCTTTCCTTCTCTGACCCTTTATCGCTTCGACAGTCCGGCTCGCGAAAGTTTTCACCAATTCTTGGTTTATAAATCTAACATTCTGCGTACTTAAGCGAGCCTCTTGTCTAGCAAGGAGAGAGATCTCTTCCTCCGTCCAGGTCACCTTGAAATTTCGAGCTTGTGCGAGTCCCTCGTCTCGCCAGTCTTTGTGAACCCTTTGTTCGTGCACGCCGCGTCCGATTAACGTATCAAACACGCGCGTGCACGAAGGAGCCCGACACTCAAACCGAGTGCCGGGCGCATTATTTGCTACATTGCTCGAGCTCGGTCCGTCAAGGTGGTCGTTAGGTTGTGTGTTTTGCCGTGCTATATGGTTAGTTATACTGGGGCGGACAGTTCTTGTCTGCATTCTGTTTTGTGTTGAGATTGGACTTATTGGATTATTGTTTCTAGTTATTCTTGTATGGTTAGAGTTTGTAGGGCGGATATTGTTCGTTACGGTTTGTGTTCGATTTGATGGGTTAGATTCACTAGGGCGGGAAGTGCTTGTCAGATACCTTCTTTGGTATCGAACAGATCGACTCGTCGGCTGTTCTGTGTCAGTTGTACCGGTGGAGTCTGAGGACCCACCGGTGATTAAATTATTGATATATCCGAGGCTTTGTGTGTTTTCATTACCAACTGACATTTTAGACCGAGGGGGTGGGTAGCCCCCAGGGTCCTGTAGCCTTCCATCATTAGCCAGCATAGCTGTTACCGGCGGGAACCACGAGGAGATTGATGGATGGGCACTTCTATGATCACTAAGGAATCAGTTCGAGTAGTCATAAGCACTCACATGGCTACCCCGGCGCTGGTGCTACACTCACCCCGCGCTCAGTATCAACTGGTGATATCTATGTGGGCGTAGCTCATGGTATCGTGCCCTCAACGAGAACGTTCTACATGCTAAGTTATATACTACTCTCCCCTTTCCGTCAGTGGCACCGGAGATACTCCGGAATCAGTTTGAATGGTTTTTACACCATTCTCCCCTTTCCGCCACTGACACCTTAAGAGAGTCATAGTTACTCCCGCAGAATCAGATGCTTTGCTTGGTATGTTAACCTACTATTTTCAAGCCTTCCTCCGACTCGTATTATGCCTTCATTATCAACAATGGTATGTTTTCTTTTGAAAGCATGATGACTTCCTTTTTAATACCTTCGGGAGATTTCAAAATGTCCGGCCCTTCAAACCATAATTTATTATTTATTAGTTCTTGTACTAAAAGACCTCTGGTAATTAAGTCAGCTGGAATTTTCTTTTGATCTAATGTGCTTGAAGTTTCTCACATCACAATTTGATTGAATAAAACTAACTCTATTTGATACGAAAATTTGAAGAGTTCCAGGGTCAAGTTTGAGCCATCTTAAAACAATTTCTGAATCTGAATAAAAATAAATGCTATCAAATGTAGTTTTTAAACTTTCTAGAACTTTTTGTGACAGTTTTACCAGTAAAACCGCTGCACACAATTCCAATCTTGGAAGAGTTATAACCTTGGTTGGTGCAACTCGTGACTTTGATGCTGCAATATTTGTATAAATGTTACCTGACTCATCTATCGATTTAATATAGATAACTGCCTCATATGCTTTCATAGAAGCATCACAAAATCCGTGCATTTCTATAGATTTTGGGCTATTACAATTAATGCGTCTAGGAACCTTTAATTCATTTAGAATCGGAAATTGTTTTTTAATTTTTATCCAATCCTGCTCAATTATATTTGGCACATTTTCATCCCAATCTATTTTTAATTTCCACAGCTCTTGTATTAAAATTTTATGGTGATAATTATTGGACTTATTAACCTTAGTGGATCAAATAGTTTTGATACGTCTGATAAAATGCTTCTTTTGGTTATTTTATTATTGCAACTCCAATTACATTTTATCAGCAAATCATCTTGCTCTGGAACCCACACCACACCTAAGGTTTTTATATTGTTAGCCTGGTCCATATCAATATTTAGTTGTATCTCCCTATAATTTTCTGGTATATTTTTTAATAAATTCGGGTCATTGGTCATTAGCACACCATTTTCTTAACGTAAAACCATAATTTTTTAAAATATCAATTATTTGCTTTTGTAATTCCAAGGATTCCCCTCCAGTCATCAGATCATCCATATAAAAATCTGATTTAATTATCTCAGCCGCTGCAGGATATCTCAACCTTTCTCTATCTGCAGTTTCTTGTAAACATTTAACTGCTAAATAAGAAGCACATGATGTTCAATATGTTACAGTTACAGTCAATGCGAACGTTTTTAGAGGTTCTGCTTCGTTCCAGCGCCAGTAAATTAACTGAAACTTCTGATCTTCTTTTACTACCCAAATTTGCCGAGAATACATATCTGTGCCTTCTGAATCTTAGCAGAATATTGAATAAATCTTCTTGTAATTTTGGATCAGTATACAATAATTCATTTAAAGAATTGTTTTTTGATGTTTTGCAAGCGGCGTCAAAAACCAACCTGAGTTTCGTTGTCGAACTTTCTGGCCGAAGGACACAATGATGTGGAAGATAGAGTTTTGAATCAAACTATGTTAATATTACTAGCTATTTCCATATGACCTAATTGTAAATATTCCCGCATAAATTTTGTATACTGATTTTTTAATGATTCATCTTTCTTCAGCTTCCGTTTCTGTGCCTTCTGAATCTTAGCAGAATATTGAATAAATCTTCTTGTAATTTTGGACCAGTATACAATAATTCATTTAAAGAATTGTTTTTTGATGTTTTGCAAGCGGCGTCAAAAACCAACCTGAGTTTCGTTGTCGAACTTTCTGGCCGAAGGACACAATGATGTGGAAGATAGAATTTTGAATCAAATTTGTTAATATTACTAGCTATTTCCATATGACCTAATTGAAAATATTCCCGCATAAATTTTGTATACTGATTTTTTAATGATTCATCTTTCTTCAGCTTCCGTTCTAAACAATAGAATCGTCTTAGCGCTTGAAGCGATGAATCCCCCATTTTTTCGATTTTACCTTTAAAGGGTAATGATACAATGAATTTGCCGTCCGATCCTCTTTTGACATCCTTATAAAAAGTACGTTCACATTCTTTTTCATCGATCGTGTAAAGCTTATCTGTATTCTGAATTTCTTCTAATTCCCAAAATTTCGTTAATTTTTTATTCAGACTCTCGTCACTTTGTGTAATAATTCCGCAGTATACAGATTGTGTTTCCACACTAGCTGAACCACAAGCCAGCCAGCCAAACACGTTATTTTGCAGGACATATTCCTTATTATTAATATTAATTTGACCATGTTTAATTAAATTATAAAATAATTCTGCACCTAACAAAAGATCGATTTTTCCAGGAATATCATATTGAGGATCAGCTAAGTCAATATTATCAGGAATGTTCCCTCTAACAATTTTTTTTTTTTACAAGAACCAACAGGGCTCTCGCTTCGATAAATTCTCCGTCATAATTTTTAACTTTTATGCACGCCGTTGATAAAATAACACACTTGTTATCAGAGTTACTTTTTACCACTGTACTTTTTGCATTGGATTTGTCTTGGTGCAAAAGTGAATGATGTAAACCATTACAATTTTTGCAATTAAGAGCTGAACACGCTTTACTCATGTGCCCGCTCTTTAAACATTTAACACAGTACTTATTAGCAATAATTTTATTCCATTTTTCCGACGTCGACAACTGACGGAATCTTGGACACTGATTTGCCACGTGTGCTATATTACAACCCATAATGCATTTACGTGTACTTTAATTTCTGATGACTCACCAAATGGCTTGTCATATGTTTTAGCGCTGATATTTCCTGGTTTGAATGCCGCTTCTAACGCATAAAACTCGGTATCTAAAAATCCGACTAAAGTTTCAACCATTTGAATTTCTCTAGAGTCTTTTAAGGAATTCTCATATTTCAATCTTAAGTCACTATTTAACTTTCTAACCAATATGTAGTTAACAAAAGTCTGTAATAGTTGCTCAGCACTCAGTTTTAAAGTTTTTAGAGCCTGTAAGCTTTCTTGTATAATATCGCAAAATTTCTTGACACTATACCGATTTCCTACAACTTCTGGTGCATCAATTATTCTGCAGACGTTTGTTGGTAAATTTGTTTTCTAGAATATCCCACGCAATTCCAAAATTTGTACTAGTGGCCGGCAAATTTGAAATACAACTTGCTGCCGAGCCTTTTAATTTGGATTTCAAGATGCACATTTTTTGTACGTTCGGAATGTCTTTAGACCCAACAAGTTGCTCAAATATTTCCTTAAATGTATCCCATTTGGTATAGTTCCCATCAAAATATGGAATTTCTATGGATGGCAGGGTATAATGAAATGGTGACTCATTTACTGCCTTATTATTACTTTTTCTCTTTTCGATTCGGATTGCGTCGCATTCTGCTATAAAAATTTAAGTCTAAATTAATTTAAGTTTAAAATTAAGTTAAGTCATCATCTCTAAAAACGTTAATATAATCCATAAATATACTTTGATATTTTTAGACTCTTCAACATTTTTATATATTTCATCCCCCTGATTAAATTGATCCAATTTAAATTGAAATTCACTTAATACATACTGAAATTTTCGTGTTAACCCAGACTCTACGCTATGTTTTTTTTCTTTATTTTGTTCTGATTTGCTTGAAGCACTACCCATATTTAAAGATTTTTCCCGCAGGGCTTCTAATTTCGTGACTGCAGTTGAAACCATTGTTTTTATTGTGGCTTCCACATTATCTTTAAAATACTTAGCTTTTTTGAGCGACTGATCCTCACTTAGCACCTTATGGTTCTCCTGAAATTCTGTGTATTTTGACAGCAGATTTTCCCTGGTGATGTCGTGTTCCTCCTTCGTTATGATTGTATCAAAGCCAAACACGCGATGATACAATCGTTGAATTCCTTCGCTTATCGCCTCTTGCGATTTCAATATTTCATCAATTTTTAAACACATATTTATTTATTTAACTTCTCTTCACTATTACAACACAATACCTGCAAATGTCACTGATTCGTGTTTTTCCCGAATACGTTTTATACAGTAGACACAAGGAATTTTTACACAAATTAAAAAAAATATATATCTCTGATTCGTATCCGGGATACGTTTTATACAGAAGATACAACAAGGGATTTTTAGACACAAAAAAAATATCTCTGTGATTCGTATCCGGGATACCTTTTATACAGAAGAAAACACAAGAAATTTTTAGACACAAATTAAAATATATATCTCTGATTCGTATCCGAGATACGTTTTATACAGAAGACACAACAAAAGACTTGACTCTGTTTTATAAAAAAAAAAATAAATTCACACAAATTTATAAATTGTAAAGAACACACGTAAAAAAACTTTTCTTTAATTTAAAAAACGCTTGAAACAAAATTTATAAATTGTAAAGAACACACGGAAAAAAAACTTTTCTTTAATTTAAAAAACGCATGAACAAAAACTTGGGGTCACCAAAATGAACATGAACAAATCAAATGAACACAGTGAGGATCAGTTAAACACTAACTCCCGTCTCCAGGAGTTCCTTTATTTATATCTTTCTTAACCTACGTAATTTGTCGAACGCAGTTCGCACCATGTGTATACCTTATCTATTGATAAGAATTAAGGGATCGGATCTACAAGAACATAAATCCACTTATCGCCAATGCGTTTATCACACCATGTTCTATATTTAATTACTAAGGCGAAGGGACGTTTATGTCAGAACCCGAAACCGTTTTCTTATCAGCGATGCGTTTTATCCAAACAGGCAACCAAATGTGTCCCTCGGATAAAACGCATCCTAAATAAACTGTACAAAAAGGATGACTATTCTTATCTATCTTGTAGTAAATTTTCCACAGACTCTTCTTATCTCTGTGGGAATTTACTTCAGATTTTCAATTCGAATAATCTACCCTAAAGTACAGTTTTTACAAAACTTAACACTCACCACAATAAAAACCAGGCAAATTTTTGACTGCAAACAATTTGTGACGTTGCCTTACTTCGTCAGGGAGGTTCGTAATCAGGAACTGCTTACAAATACTTTCGTTCCAAAGTACTTTGAAAATCATCGACAAAATCTGTACGCAATCATCAGTGATTACCGAAGGCATTCGCCACTTTGACCATTGGGATATAGAGAGTTTCCTTTGCTGTTCTATGCGAAAAGCAGCAGCTGCACGCAGGGCCGTGTTTCTCACGTAAGGGCTATTGAGGTGTAGCACAGCTGGAGGCGGCATTCTTTGGTCACTCGCACCCCAATACTTTGCATGAAAAGTGTTTCGCAGGAAGTCTATTTTCAATCGTATCACAGGACAAGAGGAGCGCAATTGACTGTAAAGCTGAGTCAAACCTTCACTGTCACACTTTATCTCATCCAACAGCATTAATGCACTGGCAACTTTTTTCTCTAAATTTTCAGCCACAGTGTACAGTTTCGTACTTACAGTTTTTAATTTTGTAGCCCATCTTTTTTCCACATATCTTAATTTGTGATCGAATTCCAATTTATCATTTTATGTCAGACCAAAACAGATTAGGTTGCCTAGTGGCTTTTAGTAGGTCGATAAAAGCAGCTTGGCAATTTTTAAAAATGTTTCCCACCTTCGAGTATTTTTTTATTAAGAGGTAAAACTAAAAAACGTTATTTCTATTTAAAATAAAAAAAAATAATTTTAAATTATATTTTATTATTCGTAAATACAATTAGGACCGAAAAATTTCTCTGATTCGCACGCTGGCGGCATCGCAGTGTTGTTTAATTTGGGATTGCCTTATTAAAGGTGCCAATATTTGTCTCGGAGGTGTGAGTAGGGTAAGGGTGGCATCCGGAAGAAAACCAAATAATTTAGGCCAAATAAAACCCACTGTCATACCACTAGACCCGTCATCCATATGTATACGACGAACTTTTAAAATAGTTGAATCCTTCGTCGACATTTTTCTGATAATCCATTAGATCAGTGATTTATTGGAAAAATTAGGATAAACACCTGAAAGTTCCTCCTCGCTATGGCTACAACACCAGAAGAAGTTACCTGCCCTCTTTGCTTTCATCCTGACAGCTTCTTAAGGTTTAGAGAATTTCCTTTTTTTGAATGGGAAAAATTCCCAATTTTTATTTTTTTCGTAACAATTACTATTTTCCTCGTAAGTTCAATTTCGTTCGTAAAGAACTAGTGCCTCACATATTCGTATATGCGTTGGTATGTTATTTTGTGCACATTTGATAAAGATTTGTTATCATTTGTGCCCAGTGTTTTACTTTCTTTCGTATATACAAATACTAAATATTCTAAAAGTGATAAAATCTTGATGGATGTTATTAGATTATACAATAAAATAGATATCCATGTAACATTTCGGTTAAAAATGTTATGCCCAATACTTATTTTACCACTTTAAAAATTTTTAAGCCTTAGTTGTAAAAACGGGCGTAGTCTACAACTTTTTCATATAATTTGTTTATGTAGCTCAATTCTTCAAAAAATTAATTTGGTCGCAATGTTAGGAAAATAAAACGCTTGGCTAAAATTTGTTAAATGAACCCCTCTTTCGGTCTATTCTGGGCCTTGGCCCGCGGATTCTGGGCCTTGTTTGGCTGCATCGAGTTCGAATTCTTTTACTTATCGAAGTATTTATTTATTTATATTTGCCAAAATTAACGGCAAATACTGTGAGACACAGAACCGCAGGCAGAATTAATTCAAATTTGTTTCATGAAACCGCCTACTTTCCAGTGCATCATTATGGGCGATATACAGTCCGTTTTTCCTTATTTGGAATTGAGTTCATTGCAACTGACTCAAAATTAACTTTTTTGATGTCCAAGACCAATGTGACTTCACAATCACATGACATCAGAAATCTTCCTTAGATCTCGCTCAGATGAACTCCCAATCTCTCGACTCCGACAGACAAAAGCGGACCCCCTCACAAGCCAGTGGTCGCCAACATGGAGTCGCCTGAACGACAAAAAGTCGCCCGGCTCAGATTAATTATGCGACCAATTGCGCATTATCTAATCCACCCACGATGCGACGCTTTCAGTTGCCGACTACCCGCGACGCAAAGACTAAAAGACTGGAAACTCTTCCACTACACTCAAAAATCGTAAAATCAAAAAACATGTACACTATACGTGTAATTTCGCATTGAATTGTTGTTGCCCTTTTGGTGAAGTTGGGAAGAAATTCGTTAACATGGCAACGGGTGGAGGTGCCAACCTGCTAACAATATTTAATTCAATTTATTTAATAACAAAAAGGTGAATAATTATATTTGAAAAATTTTTTATTGCAAATCGTGGGAAAAGGTATTGTTTTTGTCACAAGAATTATAAGAACAACAACAATTCTTCTCCAGCTCATATAGCTTCTAAGTTAGAGCCCTTTGAAATTTGAAAGTTTCACGTCTACATATTTCCCCTAGTCTTTTTGAGATGCACATATAGGCATATTATTATCGTTGAAAAGGTAATCGAATTACCTTTCATTTATGTAAACTATAATTTTTTGGAGTAACTGTTACTGTTAGAAAAAAATAATATGTAAGATTTTTTATATAATTTTTTCTATTTAATAATTTTGCTCTGAATAAAATGTATAATTAACCTATATAATTACCGTAATAACATCATAATCGGTGCATTATTTTAGGAGAAAACCAACAATAACACTAAAAAAATACCAATTTTTGTCAAACATTATAAAAACAAAGACACGCCTGCCAAATCTAAAATTGAATTTTTCTTGAAAAACAAACGTTTTTTGATAAAAAATTGTTTAACATAAAGGATAGGTAATTTGAATAGCTGTCCAATGATACCAATAAAGTACAGTTTGCACACATATAATTAAATACTTTATTATACATATACATATATGTATTACATTACAAATATTAGTTAGTTGTTAGTTGGTATCTCTGGATACACAAGCGGTGGTGAGCTTAGAAGCAGAAAAAGATATATGTCGGGAAGCGAAAAATCATAAAGTTTTATTCTAAATTGCTATTAAATAACAATAATGATACCTAGTAATTTGTCAAAAAAAGGTGCCTGTAAGGATTTTGAACATATTCTATACAATTAATTAAGTGGACATTAAAGTGAATGTGCTCATTTTGTGCTGTGAAAATTCTATCTAAAACGCAATTTTCTAGACACAAAAATCACCACATTTGTTTTGTGTACGTAAAGACCCCGGGGTTTTATGTAAACAAAAATTTCTTAGCAATTGTTGTTGCATTGCTCTTCGTGGCACGCACACATTCATAGCATTTTCAAGAGTTTCCAGTCTTGTAGTCTTTGCCGCGACGTCAGGACAACAGTGAGTCCCATACCTATGGATGGTTTACTTACCTTACTTATTGTTCATAATACTTATGGTTTACTATTTATTGTAATTGTAATTTATTTATAGTTTTCAATAATTATATAATAATTAATAGCATAATTACTTGTGTATAAATATTTAATTCTCAACTAAAATTAATAATATATTAGTAGTAATAATAATTGTTTAAATAAAATAAATTAAGTAATAGATAAAATAATATAATAAGATGTTGATAATATTTGAATATTTCGGTGAAATTGAAGGTAATCCCGCGAAGCTTTGGTGGCTTGGTCTGCAGGATATACATTATAGATTTCAGTGAAGTTGTTGTCATCAGGTAGTGGAATCGGTGTTTCTTGCGACGGTTAGAAAATGTTGTTTAAGTCTTTTTTTCCTAGCAGGTGTATTTTGCAAGTTTATCAAATTTGTTGGGAGATCGGTACTATAACATCAAGTATGCGTGCTCCGTAATTGTTTGCATACTTTGCGACTTGATACCTTCCTTCAGTTTAGTAAACTTGTCTTCAGTAACCCATCTATGCTAAGGACGTTTGATGTTTTGTGGAGGTGTTGACTGGCGCTGCTTGCTCCATTTCCGGTTAAGATTTTTAAAAGATTGTTTTGACTTCTTTGCAACGATTTAATATACGGTGAAGTGCCCCAAGCAGTTATACCATGTCTTAAATAGGATTCACGAAGAGCAAAATATACCTGTCGCAACACTTTTTTATTACTGCACATGTTCAGGTGGTAAAGCATATATGATGTTCTACGCAGCTTCTGTCGTACATATTCAATATGTTGTTGCCACTTTAGCTGGTAGTCAACTATTACACCTAAGTATTTGATACGCACTACTTGTTCGATAGTTTCTGTGCATGAATCGTCATTACCGTTGATGTGTGCGTCGGCTGAGCTATTTGCATGTAAACAGTCGTAGCTGTGGAAGCGGATCTCTATGTTTTGGTACAAAATATTCGGTTGTCTTACCTGTAAAAGTTTAGTTTTGTCAGCATTTATTTTAAGACCATTGTCGTGGCACCACATGGTAACTATATTGAATTCTCGCTGCATTATTTCCCTTGCAAAATCTAAATATTTGTGAGTTGTAATAATTGCTGTATCATCTGCATACGCAAAGGCTTTGCTGTTTTTCAGGGTGTTTAGCATGTCATTGGCATATATTATGTAAAGAATGGGTCCCAGTTTTGAACCTTGCGGAACTCCATGAGCGATTGGTACTTCGTCGCTTAAACAGTTTTCGACTTTAACACGATACGATCTGAGACGCAGATAGTCCACAAACCATTGTAAAGAGTCGCCACGTATTCCACAGTTTTGTAGTTAGGTTAGGTTAGGTTGAAAGGGCGTGTGACTTCGTGAAGACTTCCACCGAGGTCTTAAGGCCCATTGTGAGTGCCCTCGTTATGGTTCTGTGGACGGCTTACTGTTCCGGACGGCTACTCAGGCCGAGCCCCCTCGAGTGGGTGGGGCATTGGCCGGGTGTAGGCCGATCTGGTACTCTTGATTAGCTTCATGAGACTAGTCACCGGGCGCTCTGCCAACTCTGTCAGCCTCTCGAGGTACTCCGCCCCCACACTGCAGAGGCGGCGGTATGCGAGGGCTGGGCATTGGCAGAGCAGGTGGTGAATAGTCTCCTCCTCGTCCGCGTCGTCACAACATCTACAGTTTACAGTGATTTAATTAGTTTTTCATGTGAGAGTGTGTCACATGTTTTAATGTGATTTTTTACTTAGATTTTCATTTAGCAAGCTTGCAAAGCATCAGAGGAGTATATTAATGTTTTTTCCTTTTTGGAAACCGAACTGATTGCCGTGAATTATTTTATATTTTGAAATAAAGTCTGTGAGTCTTTTAACCACCACTTCTTCCAAAATCTTCTCAATTGCGGAGAGTATTGCTATGGGCCTGTAATTACCGCAGTCGGTTTTTAATCCATTCTTGTAGATCGGACGGACTATTGCAACTTTTAGAGCTCGAGGAATTCTGGCCTCATTAAGACTCATGTTGATCAGCTTCGTTACTACCGGCGCAAATAAATCAGCATGATTCTTCAGATCTTTCATTCTGATCCCATCGTATCCATCACTTTTCGGTTTCATCTTGTTCAGAATATTCCGGACCTCGACTTCTGTTGTGCGGTCAATATAAATTGAATTTTGGATTGAGCCTTGTGCGTGTGGAAATGTTTGAATGGAACAAGTATGGATGGAGTTTTTAACATTTTCAGAAAATGTATTAGCGAAAGCATTGTAAATTTCATGAGTTGAAAGGTTTTTAATGTTCTTAGTAATTATTTCGTCTAGATATGTGGCTTTTCTACCTATATTTCATTAATTGTTTGCCACGTCTTCCTCATATCTGTTCGGTTCTCGTATAATTTGTATCGGTAATAGTTATTTTTTGCCGTTTGTAATTTCTTGTTTACTGAATTTCTAAACTGTTTGTACTCACTTTCTTTTGCCTTGTCTTGTGGACTCCCTAACCATTTTCTGTCAAGTTTATCCCTAGTTATACAGCATTGTCTTAAATCTTCAGTTATCCAGATGTTTTTCGCTCTTTTTCTTTTCATATTATTTGCTGATTGTGAGTTGGAGTAAAAATATTTAAATGTCGTTTGTAATATGGAATAAGTATCTTCTATACTTCTCGAGTTTAATACAGACTTCCAATCATTTTCTCGAATTAACTTGTTTACCATGCTTTCTTTTAGAGTGTGCTTCTGTTGATTCCTCACTGATTTATTCATCTTGTTGTTGTTATTGTCTACATTTTTTTTCACGCTGCACACGAGAGCAAAGTGGTCTGAGGTGGTGGTTTTGATTATATCTACATAAGTATCGCTCTCTTTGTGCCGGATGAAGAGATGATCAATATTGGTGCTGCTTCCTCTCGAAAGGTCAACTTTCGTGTTCTCGCTGTTATGTGTGTTTTGCAGTCCATGCGCTGCCAGCATGTCCAGGTAGAGCATTGTGTAGTTGTTGTGTTTACTAATATCAATGTTTATGTCCCCAATTAGTATTGCATTATGAGTTCTTCCTATTTTCGACAGCACTTCGTCTACCTCTGCCGTGAATTGTGGTAAAGGGTTTTCCAATAAGAGGTGTAATTTTTAATAGCCCGCTATTTCGGTAGCTGTCACTTTTGAAGCTGTTATTTTTGACATTTGACAAGTAGAAACTACGCCATTACTAAAAATGGAACGATACACGCTGCAACAATGCATTAAAATTATTAAAATTCACTACAAAAATGGTGAAAATTTTGCAGTCACAGTTCGCAAAACTAAAGCATTTTTGGGTAGTCGTGAAGCACCTTGTCGGACCGCAATACAGAAATTGGTGGAAAAATTCGAGCTGTTGGGACAAGGGAGTGATGTGAAGAATAAAACCCGTGCACGTCGCTCAAGAACAACTGAGAATATTGCTGCTGTCGAGAATATTGCTGGATTGCGCTATCGAGAGATGATTAATGATTTTTTATGGACGGAGTTAGATGGTATTGATCTGGACAACGTTTACTTTCAACAAGACGGCGCTACGTGCCACACAAGCAACGAAACCATTGATCTTTTACGGGAAAAGTTTCCTGACCGTGTTATCTCTCGAAGAGGTGATCACAATTGGCCACCGAGATCTTGTGATTTAACACCTTGCGACTTCTTCCTTTGAGGCCACGTGAAAGATAAGGTCTACGCCAACAGCCCAGCGTCGATTCAAGACCTCAAAGATGGAATTCGTGAGGCTATCGAGGACATAGGGCAGCCACTTTGCGATTTAGTTGTGGAAAATTTCCTGAAAAGGATATGGTCCTGTAAGCGTGGTCGTGGTGGCCATTTGGCTGATGTTGTTTTTCATTATTAACTTGTTTTCGTCATTACTAATGTTCGTTTCAACGAGAATAATTACATCTATCAAATTTATTATTTTGCTTATATCCACTAAGAAAGTTGTAAAGTTTTTTTTGAGAGATCTTATATTTAAATGACAGCATGAGTAGCTGCGGTTCAGAAAACCATTGTTTTTAATGTTATGAAAATTGTTTACACTTTCTGTTATAATATTGTTAATTTTTTATTTGTGGTTTAGTTTATTAAAGAGAAAACAAAAAAAAATTAAGAAATTGTGCTAATGTCTTGTTCACTGGTTATATGTAAAATTTTTGATTCTTCGTTTTTTTTTGCCAACACCTGTCCGTTACGCACCCATTCAAAATTCCAATTCTGTTCCTTAACCCTAATTTTAGCTCTCCATAGTAAATTTCGGTTAAACGCTGTTAGTTGATCGTTTATGTAAACTGTCATATTATTCGCCTCTCCAAATTCTCCAAGTGTATGAGCTCGTATTGTTTTTTTCCGGGCTTTTGTCATCAGCTTTTGCTTAGAAAGTAGAGAGGAGAATTTTATAATTATATTGTTGCTTTTTCTGCTTTCACGATAAATGTCAACAATGTCTTTTTCACGCATACTTAATCCGACGGCGCTTGCAAAGTTTTGAACTATGCTTTTTATATTTTCGCCGTTTGTTTTTGGCACGTTTCTCAATTCTGCGTTTCTTCCTAGCAATTGCTAATCAAGGTTGTTGACCTTGCTCTCCAGTTGTTCAATTTGTTTGTCTTTTTCTTTGTTCTTATCTGAGAGCTCGGTGACCTGTTGCTTAAAATCAATTATTGTTTTATTTATTTTGGAGAAAGCATTGTTGACCTCTTTTCTTAAAACTTCCCTAGATATTAGCAATTTATTACTGATCTGTTCCATAATACTTTTAATATCTTTTATATCAGATTTGAGTTCAGAAACATCGGTTTGCACCGCGGTCATGTCGGCTTGCAAGGCTTTGATGCATGAACGGTCAGAACTTTTATAATGTTTAGGTATAGCTTCATCATCGCTATTTTCGGAGCTTCTTGGTTGCTTTTGCGATGGCATTGCTTCATTTGCATTATTTTCAGCATTTTCAATGCTTGGCGACAGTGTGGAAACAGAAGAAGCCGACCTAATACGTTGTCTGCAATTCTGGCACTTCCATTCTGCTTTACGCTCTTTGCTCATTCTATAGTATGAGTTCAGTGAGAGTGTGGTGCAGGGGGAGTAATGATATTTAGAATTGCATGTTAGACACGTGACGAAATCGCCGTTTGCTCTTACATTGTGCACGAGACATTTTTTATACTGTTTTATTTTTGTATTAGATTTTGTGAAGTTACAAGTTTTTAAATTTGTTTTTAAATTTCGGTTTTAGTTTTTACTTTCTATTAATGTATTATTTAAATTTATTAAATTACATTTAAATTACACACAATTACAGCGTTGACCGATTTCAAAATATTAGCGACAAGGAAGACACGTCTAATCACAACGACAGCTCGCTTCTATCGACATCTCGCTTCTTATCTATAAATACTAAGACTAATACTCCTAGAATCTACCATACCTTGGCGTTGTTTAAATGGAGCGGCATGGATGTGGCCAAGCAGCAGCACAAGCACTCGAGGGTTCACATAAATGTGACCCAATGGGTACGACACTGGCACCGACCACAACTCATACAGAATTTGACATGCGGCAAGTCACACTCCGAACTATGTAAACACGGATACGGGGCGCAGCTACGAGGGTAGTTCCAGAAGTATCCGACCTAACAAAGAAAACACAAAAAATTTGGGGAAAAATATTTTCATTTCTCTACATAGTCTCCTTTTAGCTCGATACACTTTTCCCAGCGATGTTCAATAGCTTCGATACCCTATTTATAGTGAGAACCGTCGAGCTCCGCAAAATAGCCATCAACCGCAGACTCCACCTCTTCATTGTTGGCAAATCTTTTACAACCGAGCCATTTTTTAAAGTTTGGAGACAGAAAATAATCCGAGGGACTTAATCTGGCCAATAAGGGTGCGTGAGGAAGCAATTCGAACTTTAGCTCATTGATTTTGGCCATCGCGATAACGGATGTGTGAACTGGTGCATTGTCTTGATGAAACAAAACATTTTTTTCGCCAAATGCGGCCGTTTTTTCTTGATTTCGTCACTCAAATCGAGTTTGCATAATACTCGCCGTTGATTGTTTTTCCCTTCTGAAGATAATCATTGAAAATTATCCCACGCTTATGTAATAGCAATACAAACAAAAAACTTACAATACGATACAAAAGTGCTTAATAAGTTTCTTAGTCAGATTAGCTAAGATAGCTACTCTGACTGCGAACTGTCATATGACCTTTACACCGAAACCGTATGGAGGCCTCTCATGAAGGTCTTTCTTCCAACATGGACATCAGTTAAGGGGGCGCACTGGGCATGGATGCGAACGCATCGCATGGTAACGTTATCAGCCCTCAACTCGTTTACTAGTGGAAGTCGTCCACCACCGAATTAACCAACCTACGGGGTGTATTGTCAGCATGCGTTGATCGAGCTATCCATGGCATGTGTACGATAAGGTACCCCCGCTGAGACCGCAACCTTCAACAGATGATTCAACGTGCGATTATTCCTAATCAACCTTACTTACTCGCTGATAAGTGAAAATGGGTGGATTAGAGCAATACTCTAACTTAAGTCTTTTCCCTCTACATCTCCTCACAGAATAAACTAAAGCGCAAGAAAAATACAATAACTTATGATAATTTTGTATATAACTATAATATATAACTACAGTAGTGGACATAAAAATTTGGATAACCACAAAATTATTATATTTCCCATTTATTTTTTACCTGCGAATATTTTATTAAAAAACCTTTTACCCATGACTATGTATGTCCTTTAACTACCTGAAACATATAATTAGCAAGGTAATAAAAAGCCTGTTTTTTGTTTAAAATGGTATAATCTTTAATTTGGATTTTTGGTTTTTTTTACAACATTTAACAAGAATTTTCATAACTTTTTTTTTACATTCAATAAAAGTACAAAATTACACCTCAAAATAATTATAACTTTAAAGATTCTAAAAAACTTTACTTTAATATTTCGTGGAACCTCCTTTGTTTTTTATGATCATATTAATGCGATCAGGCGTTGAGTCAATCAAATTGTGTAGTGTCTGTGCTGTGATACCCTCATAGCAGACTTCTTTGATAAAGCGGTAGAATTTAGTTAAAGTCCTGGGCTTCCTCTTTGTAACTTCTACTTTCATAATGTGCCACAGGTGCTATTTCCACTGTGCAGTTGGCTAAGCCTCTGCATTGCCGAAATTCCGACTTTTGATAAGTAATCCTTTACGTACACAAAAATAAACTGATTTGACAAATTAAAATTTTTGTAATTGTTAGTCAATTCTACAATCATCTATAAAATATAATTACTTACCAATTTTGCACGGTGACAAGGCGCAGAATTATCCTGGAATATGACGTTGCCTAGTAGCGAAAAGTGTTGCTCCACCGAGGGTATTAAATTTTCTTCCAGTATGCGCTGGTACATAACAGCATTCACTGTTTGGTCTAGAAGAACCAAGTGTCCAACACCATTCCCATACCATTCGGCTACGACTCTGCCTGACGGTACGTTTAATGCATTCGTCGCTGTAACGCTCGATTTTTCTTCGCCTCACGTACGAAATTCCATCGGATCCAAACAAGTTAAACTTGCATTCGTCTGAGATCACTTTTCTCCAATTCACCAAAGTCCAATTCTGGTGTTCTTTGGCCCAATTTAGGCGCTTTTGACGCATTTTTGCTCTCAAGAGAGGCTTCTTGGCAGGGCGGCGCGCGCATAAGCTGGCTTCTGTGAGGCTTCTACGAACAGTTATTGTGCTGATTTGGGTTCCACTGTCTTCTTCAAACTCTTTTCTAATATCCTCAGCTGTTTTGAAGCGGTTTCTCAAGCTTATGCGTTTTAAAACGCGATCATCTGCCGCATTGGTCTTTCGGACTCGTTCTGACTTTGAATTGAATCTTTAATTAAAAGTTTGGAAATATAAATTGTAGAAAAGTTCCTAGACATGCATTATGTGGAAATATTATATGTAAAATGTAAAGTGTAAACATGTAATTTGTAAAAATGTAAAATTCTGATAATGTAAAATGTAAACAATGTAAAAATTGTAATAAATGTAAGTGTGAAATGTATACAATAAAATAAAATAAAGGTGATTATAGAACACAACCTGTACGCGACACATGTAGACGTAAAAATGCAGAAATTGCATGAATGTAGGGATTTTTTTGTAGAAGCTGTGAACCTCAGCTTAACAGTGCAAATACATGTTAAACCAAGGCGATTGTAAAGGTCTCGCAACACAGATGTTTAATTGATGTATTCAGTTGCATGTACAAAAATACATGCGACTGTATATAGCGCGTATGATGTCTTAAATTAACATCACAACTTCCGGTAGTCAGGTGAAACAAACAAAACAAAAAATCAAGAACCAACACAAAAACAAAACAAACAAAACAAAAAATGTTAACATTCAAAATATTGCGGCAAACCATCCCAAGATGTTCCTTAAGGACTATCCTCTTAATAAATTGTCTGTCGAGCATTATGCCGAAACGGCTTACGTTATTAGGCGATGGTGTCCATAAACCAGTTTTCTTTCCCCACCCTGTCCCTTCATTTCTGTTTCATCGTACCCCCCTTCTATCGTTGATAGTACGGTAAGTTCCTCTGTGTACACTCATGCGCTTATTTTATGCAAGCCTTTTTGGGTAGACACGCGTGTATGCGTTAGTGTGCTTAGTTGCGACACTCTTTTTCAACCACTTTTTTGCCATTGCTTGCTCTTTTTCGCAACCTGTGTATGCTTTCCTAGTGTACGCTCATTTCGTTCCTAGTAGCTGCACTTGTTGCTTTCTCGTAAGCTTTTGTTTTTGTTTGTTTAATTTTTTTTATTTACTTGCGTTCTTCCGCTTTACGACGTTTCAATATTTTCCATCCTGTGTAGACTTACATTCTTCGGTTGCTTCGGTTTTTCGTTTTCTTTGTATCCGCTTTGCCTTCGGCTAACAATAAGAATCTGTGCTTCCAAAGAAAACGTGTACTCCGAAAGATCCAGCGAAAAATGTTTGGATTGCTACGTTATGCTAAATTTACAAAGTGTAAACCTCAAGTTGAAAGAATTACAAAGGGAGTTGGACCAAAAAGAATAAGAAAATAAGAATTACGCACTCTACTGATGCAACATAGCGATGAAATTTCGAAAGTAAGAAGTTGTAAAGACTATGTGATTGACACCATCGTTCAACTGGAATCGGATAACGGCACAAAGCAACAACGCAAAGAAATAAAGGAAAACGAGAATAACGATTCAATCTAAAAGTACAACAATGAAGCAATAAATGAATTTTATAAAATGAAATACATATTAAATTGCTGTGTTAATTTTGAAAAGTTGAAAGCTTTTACAATTACGCAAATATGCCCTATAGGTGTGTGAAATGTCTAAATGAGCATTTACCGGGTAACTGTTCGGTTCCCATTAAAGAGCAAAATAATGAAGAGTTCATAATTACAAATGAAAACGGCGATTTAACGAAGCAAACCGGAATTACAGTGCCATGTGTTAACTGATAATGATAAGGAAAAGATCGTTGCTTTAATTAACTTCAACACCCAAAATGGTTAAGTCCAATTAATGTAAATTCAATAATTACAAAATTGGAGTTCGTAATGGTACATTTGTTTGGAAATTTTAATCGCATTTCATCTGAGGATGGACTTCTTTTAAGAAATTAATTATAAGTACCTTTCTAAAGAAGAGTATTTGTTTCTCTGGCTACACTGAGAAAATGAAAAATTTTTAAAGTTTAAAGAATGATTGACCGTGAGGTGAGTGTAGCCTTAATTTGTGAGACATTTATATATCTGAAAAAGGAATATTATAAAGGATTATTACGAATATTTCTAAATATTATATACATTTATGTTTTACCGGCCAACAATCCGATATAATTGTAGTTTCTTTTTTTATCCACTTCTTGATTAGCGGTAGAAATACTTCGGTAGACCGCGCCTCCTCCGTAACCAAAAAACAGCGGTTAGTTCCCGGCTCTACTCCGTCGAAAACCCATTGGCCCTCTTCCATGTGCCCTCTATGGTATTTCCTCCTACCAAATTTCGACTCGTCTATTTCTACGGTTTTTCCGGGCCCACCAATAGGCTCATGCCACTCATCAGCTTTAACGACGACTTCCCTGTGGAGCGAGGCCCACTTCACAGCGGTGCTACCACTTATTTCCACCTGAAAATAGAAAAATCACAAAAGTCAAAAACACAATTTTATTGCAAATTTATTGCCAATACAAACCTTCTTGAGAAATTGCAATGACACTATCTCAAGGCACAGGTGGGAGAATAACACTTAAAAACAGACAACCTCGATTTTTCAAAAAATGTTCCAGTGTGTATGGAAAGAGTAGAATTGCAGTGCACTCTCTTCTTAGAACAGTTTTTATACTTTCCATAGCACTGCTATTGGAAGCCATCCTTCGCATTGGTATTTGGATATAATTTATAGAAATGTCCATTACGACATTTCAAAGTCCCTTCCTTTGCCACTAAATTCCATTCCTGGAGTTGATAGTTTAAATAGATCGAAGCGTCTACTATTGTCCACCAAGGAACCGGTGTTTAAGGAGATGAAATGTTTACCCATCAAAGTTATTATTGGAATTAAGGATTACTTGGTCTAACAATTCCAAGTATGCCAGTCTCTTCATTTCGAAAGAAATATCGCTGTTAATGTTCTGCATGAACTTTTTGACCCCTGCCACCAAGGACGTTATATCCGAACCAAAAAGTGAAAATAATCCCTTAGATGCACCTGCAACAGAGGAGGAAGTTAGGTCAATACGTGAAGCGGATTGCTTATTCTTGACAATGTCTTCATAGGATACTCGAGTGTGCCCTACACTACTATTATTGAAAATTTGGGATTCTTGGTTTATCTGACTTATTTTCTCTTTATTTTTATTTATTAACTCCGTCCTTCTCAGCAGGTAAATTTTGTATTGTGGACAGACACGCAAGTTTGCGGGATGCCCAAAATCTTTACAATTGATGCAATAGGCATGGGAACCCTCTTTTTTTATATTTTGGCACTCACCTGGATTGTGTCTCACGCTGCACTTGACACAGTTATACTTTCTGGCACAATTTTTTGCCAAGTGACCAAAGCTTTGGCAACGCTTGCACTGCATAGGGTTGTTATTCTTCTTGCGTTTTTCCCAAGTGATACGGGAGTAAAAAAGGTATCTGAGTTTAAGAATTTCATCAGGGATCTTACCATGGAGAAGTTGAACCAGAAAGAGATCAGAACTTTCATTGATTTCTTCTTGTCTCTCAGTTAGGAATGGAGAAACCTTGGAGACCAGATCTGGAACAATTACGTTGAGCTCTAGCCTGATCTCGTCCCCACTATAGTCTGATGTGAGACCTCGAAGAATTAACGAGTGTGATTTATCCTCACTAGCTGTGAAGGTATGAGCTTCAATGTCATCACTTGCTTTTAACATTTCGAAAAGTTCGGAGTGGGACTTGTGATTATTAACATAAAGTTTGCACTTATATTTATTAATATACTTAACCTTAAAAACTAATTCTGGAGCTTTTTCCTCTAAACCTTCCGTGAGTAGTTTGATATTCGTCTTGTAGGGAATAATAGGCGGGCAGAATTTTATACCCGAGAAGTTATGCCTTGATTGCTGCTGTTCCGATAGATTGATGTCTTTCTGCGAGAGTCCGTGGTGGCAGAGACTGTAGCGCTGCTGGATATCAGATTCTGTTTGCCGGTGGCCATGCCCTTATCTGTCAGGCTTGGTTTCAATCTGTAGCTCGATTGGATAGAAAGGAGCTTAAATCTATTATCTCCTAGCGAATCAGCGATATCAGCTGAACTGTTACTGTTACTGCGTGTTCGTTTTTTTTAGGCTTTGAGCCATTTCCGGCTACTTGGACGTCAACCTCCATCGAATACGAGCGAGTTAGTTACCGAAAAAGTAGATTAAACTAACTGATGAACTTTTACGAAGAAATTGTGAACAAATTTATTTATTTATTTATTTATTTATTTAACACTTTTACAGGAGGTGCCCTAAGAATGAATTCTTTTGTAGCACAGAAAAGTAACGTAAAATATAAAGAACAATAACAATTAAATTCAAAACTTAACTTAACTTACTTAACAACTTAACTAATAAACTTATAACAACTTAACTAAATTAAGATATTTTAGGGGGAGGAGAAGAGGAGAAGGGTACAGAAAGAAGGAGAAGTAAAAAGAATAAGAAGAAGTAAGCTCTTGAATGTAGTGATTATTTAGGTGCTGAAGAAATGTTCCCAAGCAAGCCGCCTGAAGGCTTTCTCTTCCACAGTAGTTTTCAGTCTGTTTGGTAAATTATTCCATAACTTGATAGTGCTGACAAAGAATAATCTCCCCGTGCTGAGGTAGTTGAACTGCGGAATTATTAGATTACGTGAACGATTGGAGCTACCAAAGCATAATTTTATAAACAAATAGGTAGGTAGCCCCGTATAAATTAGCCTGTGCAGGAAAACACCGTTACGAAAATTAATAAGGTCGAAGAGATCAACACCTATGATAGAGTGTCTCCGACCACCAAGTCCATCAAAGCGTCGTAGACTACAAACAAATCTTGTCAAGTTGTTGAATAAGACCCTTAATTTGTTCGTCGATACAGAATCAAAGTTACAATACACCAATTCGCTATACATTATGATGGGCAGAATTAGCTGTCGCACAATCCTTCTTCTGGTTTCTACAGGGAGACAATTAGCCGCATAACGAAAATTACGTAAAACAGCGTACACTTTATTTACAACCACATTGACATGATCAGTACAAGTTAAAGTTGAGTTTATGCAAAAACCCAGATTTGTAATTTTAGATACAGTCGTGAGCGTCTTATTCTCTATATATAATGGTGGAATATGGTCAAATTAGCAGCATTACGAAAAACGGGTAAGACAAATGATTTGGAAACATTGAGTTGAAGACAGTTTTCACTACACCAGCGAGAAATATTCTTGAGATCGCTGTTGATTTTTGAGCATAGGTTGTCAATGAGTTCAACACTACTAGACAGGTATAGCTGCACATCGTCTGCATAGGCATGCATAGCCACATATTGAACAGTAGTGAATATGTCATTCAAAAACATTGTAAATAAAAGAGGTCCCAAGACGGAGCCCTGAGGAACCCCAGCCTCAACTGGCTTCAATTCTGAGTAAGCCGTATTAACTTGAACTCTTTGAAATTGTTCACATAAGAAGCTGCGTATAAGCTCAGTCGCATTAGGGGAAAATAGAAAGTACTTCCTCAACTTATGGCATAAGAGCGTATGATCCACACTGTCAAATGCTTTAGAGAAATCGAGCAGACAAAGAAGAGTCACATTCTGCCGATCAAATTCTACTCTTATGTCATCAGTGATTTTGAGCATAGCTGTAGAGCAACTGTGCTTTGAGCGAAAGCCGGACTGAAAAGGGTTAAGCAAGTTTTTGTTAGAAATGTAACAATTTATTTGAGATACCATCAATGATTCACAAACCTTGGAAAGAGCAGGTAAGATACTTATGGGCCGAAAATCAGACAGTAGAGTAGCAACAGATATTTCCGGTACTGGGATAACTGTGACTAATTTCCACAAGGAAGGAAAAGAGGAAGTAAGGGGAATATGGTTGATAATGGCTGTGAGGGGTGAAATTAAGTAAGGTAGAATTAACTTCACAAATTTTATTGAAATTCTATCAAGACCCACCGAAGGCGATTTTATAGATGAGACTTCTTTGATAACATCAGATTCCGAGACATTCGAGAAATGAAATAACTCGTCTTCATTATCATTTTTCTGCAATCTTCTATTTCGTTTAAAATATGCTTGATGCAGTCAATTGCAGCAAGCTGGAGAGTGTGTGCAGCGCACCTGACTACCGTCAATACCGATTTCAGCCGATCGTGTACTACTTGGTACTCATCATTTTCATTTTCTGAATTTGCATCCGATTCATCATTTTGTCCCTCTAGTAGCTTCTGCTGCAGAAGTTTTGATGCTTTTACAATATTTGCTCCATTGTCGGTCGTTGTTGAATATATTTGGGTAATTTCGATTCCATCCCAATTGTACACTCAGAAAAAAGTTTACTAAAATTGAGGAAAGATGAACTTATTTTAAAGCATTTTTAAGGAAGAGTGACCATGATTTGGCTCCAAAGATATTTTTACTTGAAATTAGTAAAACATTTTCCTTAAAATATTTTCCTTACGTTTAGTAAATCGGACTTAAATGTTAAAATGAGAATGTTCTTAAATTAAGGAAATTTTTCCTTGGGACCAGCATACATTTTTCTTAAATTGAGTAAGTGTTCTTCTTGAAATTTATTCTCAAATAACCTTATTTCAATGAAATACTTCCTAAATTGAGAAAATATTATCCTTGGAATCAATTCCAAAGTAACCTCATTTCTATGAAATACTTCCTTAATTTAATCAAAGGTCTTACTTATTTTTAATCCTTTTTACTCCTCAATTTAAGGAAATATTTACATGAAATACTTCCTTAATTTAATCGAAATTCCTTCTTAGTTTTGTGCCTTTAATGCCTCAATTTAAGAAAAAAATTCAGAAAAATATTTACATATATCTTACAATATTACAATACAATATTACAATAATATATAAAAAGCATGAAATTGTTTGTATGTGTATTGTTTATTTTGTTCAACTTTTATTTTAATATAATAAATAATACATTATATTATATAATATTTAATATAGTAAATATAATTTGAATAATTTAGAAAATTTCAGAAAAAACTTTTGGTCTAATATAATTCTTATTGTTTACTTTGTACATATGTACTGGAGAATATTTTATTGAATTTATATTAAATATATCGAAATTTGATAGATTTTTGTTAACTAAATATGATAAATAATGTTTTTCATACAACAAAGTCTTATATTTTTGACAAAGTAGGAACTTTAACCCTTAAGCGTATATATTTCTTGAATATTATATGCAGAAAAATTGGGTTCATAAAAACATATGATAAAATTTCGTTTATGTATTCCCTATGTTTTGATTCAAAACCAAATGTAGACATGTATTTCAAAGGCCCTGAATATTCTATAATTCTGCAATAATGGTTCATAAAATGATGTTTTGGCTTTAATGTGCCCTTAAATAACCTACAGTACTCTTTGTTGTGGAATTCAATATGATGTTTTAAATCAAGCATTTCTAAACTGCTATACTCGGACAAAAGTAATAAATCTAATAATTCGATTAAGTTTATGACAAATTTCCATATTTTGTTATTATGTTCAACAGTATCACCGATAATTAAAGGAAACAAGTGAGCAAATGTTAACATTTCTCTGCCAGACATTTTTAAATGAAATGATTTCAAATTGTTAAGAGTTATTGGTGGCGATTTATTTCCGATTTCGGTTTCACCATAATTGAAATTCTGTTTCCGAATATTTAACAATTCTAAATCAAAGGTTTTGCTCTTTATAAACATCAGAATGATGTGGCACAAATCATATTTTAAGACACCTTCAAAAAAATCATGCAGAATATCTGCATATAAATTTTCAGTAACATGATAAAAAAATAAATTGTTAAAAATAGAGTTTTCATGTATACCTGTATTTTCAGGCATGTTCAAATTAACATCTTCATTATAATTTGCCACATTCCTTACTTTTTGTGGTTCTTCTTCAAAACTAAATTTGGTCTCGCGTTTATTTGCTTTACAAATGCGGCAGAAAAAATTTGCAGTAAAAGAACGTGAAAACCCCAGTGTATTATTTAAAGATAAGTTATCTCCTGCTATCCATCCCAAGCAAAAATACATTTTTTTTCCCACTGATAGTATTTACTTCTATTCCATTTTTCAGTAAGTCATTAAGAATTTCAATTAACTGAAAAAAACATTTACTATTACCCATTTGTTTTACGTGGTTTGTTTTAAATAAGGCTGCAATGAATATATTTTTAAGTTTGTACTTGATAGATTCAGGGGCTGTTGGAAAGGAATAATATACACCTAAAAGACTAGAGCTGTGCGATCCAAGAGGATTATTTATTTCAAAATCGTCAAAGTACAAGAAGAAAGGAAGGACGAGTTTATCACCAAAAATCTGTAATCTTTTCTGCCAAATTTTACCATTGCAAAAATTTATTTTAATGTCTTTTTTATTTAATATTTCAAGATTCTTCAGAAAGTTTTCATACATATTGGGAATTTCAAAGAACTTTTTCATCTGGAATTTCATCGGAAACAGAACTCCGCTAAGTTTAACTGAATCTAATGTACTTATATATTTTGCAGATAAGTTGCTGATTCTATTATCCAAATGAATAATTCTTGGACTTTCATATAAATCAATTTCTCGCAACTTCTTTAAAGATTTGTATTCTGAATCAAAGTCCTTGAAAGGTTCGTTACAAAAAGATATTAATATTTGCAGATTACGTTCTAACATTGAAGTACTACTCAAAAGATTATTTGAATTTAAGCTATTCACTATTTGTTGTAGATGATCTTTTAAAGGGTGGCATATATTTTTTTTAATATTTCTTTGCAAATTTATGGTTTCTTTTCTTGAACTACTTTTCCTTGCGTAACTTGACAAGCATAATTTTAGGGAATTAGATTTTAAGGTACTCGTGTCTAGAATAAAATTGCTCTCTAAATTTTCAGTGGTAGCATTTAGATCCCTTCCTGAATTTCCAGTGGTTGTATTTAGAATATTAGATTCAGATTCAAGATTTTGTGCGTTCTCTAGATTTTGTGTTGAATTGTGGTTCAAGTTCTCTTTGCTTTCATTTCGCATATGTTTTGAAAAGGCTTTGAAGCATGTAAAACGTTGATTGCAAGAAGGAAAGCCGCATTCGTAAGCGTATCTACCTGACAGCACATGAATATTTTTTAAGTGACAAAATAGCCTTTTGCAATCGGGAAAAGTTTTCTTACATTGAAAGCAAGTTAGTGTCATTTTTTTATAATATTATATCAGTAAATGTAGTTTTATGAAATACTATTTTTAAAATCATTAATTAAAGTGGAAAGAGAAGAACACTTTTCATTATCTTCAAGTGGTATTTCATAAAAAAAAATTTGAAAAAAATGCCAAATTAGTTTGCAATTGTTAGGATACTTTAAATTGAGAACATTGAAAGCTTTGAAGCATATGTCTACAGAGTCCAAAATACTATTAATTTTATAGAATATGTCTGCGTAAAAAACATAGAAATCTGTAATGTTAAATATATCTTCACCAATGCAGCAAATAATTGGTTGAAGCTTCTCTTTTGCAATATATAAACTATCAATTATATGTTTAGTTTTTGCTTGTAACTCACAACTATTTGGTGCCAAAATAAAAAATGATTCTTTGGAATCAGCTATACTCGCTTTCGAAAATTTTCCGCTTCCTGTCGCTCCCAAGGAAACTTTTCCTGCTAACGGGCTTCATTAAGGAATGCAGCAAGTCAATGATGACGTTGTTTCTAATTTCTGTAAAAAAACATTGTATTCAAGTATAATAATTGTGTAATTTTCGCAAATTTACCTCGGTTTTCCGCCATCAGATTATACTGGCGAAGGATTTCCAAGCTATACGCATCACGGACGCGTTGTTGCTGTACTTCAAAAAATGATTTACAAAAATTCTCCCATTTATTAAATAGGAGGTTATCTTTTCCAGGATATAAATTTCCAAAATCTGCATTAATCTAGATAAAAATATAATTAACAAAAATTCCAATTGTTATTTCTTAATAGTAACTAGTTTGTACCCAAATGACTGTCGATAAAGAGGCCATTCATTTAAAATATCACCTAAATCCTTTTTTCCTTTGAGGAAGCTCTGTCTTAAAGAAATTTTTCACTCCATTTTGAGAAAACCTCATCTTGAGGTTCGATGTTGTACCTCAACCACAATGCGCGCTCTTTCTCCGATTCGCCTGGAAAATAAAATATAAAAAATAGTAAGGAATAAAGTTAAGGAATATAAAAAAGTTTTAGGAAAATAAAATTGTTTAATGAAAATAAAAAAGATGTATATTTACCTATGAACTCGGTGTCAATTTTATTTTCCTTGTCCTCATTTTCTCCATTTTCTTGGTTAAATAGACCACATTTTTTTAAATTGTAAACCACGTTGTGGTATTTGGAATACAGGCATCCACCTGGTTTTCTTCCTTTTTTGTGTATATAATAGCTTTCCTAATAAAAAATATTAATATATTATTAAAAGTGAAATTATTATAATATGGTTTAATGCTACCTCAGTTTCTGTGGTAAAAATATCTTTAATATTTTTCGAAATTCTTTGGAATGTTTTGGGAGTCGGAGAAATTTTTTTCTCTACTAAAAATTCTGTAACTAAGCTGGCAAGCACTCGTCTATGTTTAGGAATTAGTTTGAAATGTTGTTCATAATACCGTAATAATTGTTTTCCACCAGAGGAGTTGTTTAAAATTCCTACAATAGAAAACTACTAATATGTGTAAAAGGAGTTTTAATATAAGTACGCACTAACCTCATCGTAATTTTCAACAAATTCGATAAAGCTGCTGGTTGCTGAGTTTGTGGCCTGTGAACTACTTTGTTCTTCAAAGTCTAAATGCAATCCCTATTATTTAATTAGATTTAGAGTATTTTTGATAGATCAGAAGCATACAAATTTTTATTACCTGATTTTTTTGCCAAGCCTTCAAATGAAATTCAAAAATTACTCTCTGTCCAAATAAATTTTTTGGTAATAAACTATCAAGGTGGCTTGGTTTGAGATATTTTAAACTCTCTTGGTTGAAGCAATGTTCTAAACACATTAAAAAATTAAGTACAAAATAAGAAAAATAAAGCTATTACAAAGCTATATAACATACAATACATACCTATTAAAATATCAGTAAATATTTTGCCGTGCAAATCTTTAATTAATCTTGAAAAACTATTTTCAGCCTCCATCCTATTATTGCTACGAACTTTCCGCCACCACAATTATTCACCAACTGACTGTACTCATACTTGCCTCTGACATTTGTAGTCAAGAGACTTTTTTACCACTCTCTCTCTCCTCCGCTCCGCTACATCTGTTCTTTCGACGACTTGCGAAAAATTCGCAATTCTAGAAATTTCGGTGCAAAAAAGCAATGCAGTGACGACATTAACACACTCACGTACATATGTCCACGCGGTGGTGCAGTTATTTATGTGTATAAAGGCAGGCATCCACCAAAAATTCAGCACGCGAACTGTTCGCGTTCTGACCGCGTTCTTTTGTATCCACCAAAAATCAACACAAAAGCTGCTCGCGATCTGATCGCGCGCAGCTCGCGCGCTGAACGCGAACAGCTTTCCGAAATGTTTGTGCGTCGTATCCACCAAAATACGAGTGCACGCATGAAAGCTGCACGTTGCTTTTTGTTTCGTATTTCGGTGGATACAACCAAATTCTTGAATTTCTGTTCGCGTTCTGTTTGCGATCTGCTTTTTTGCTATCCATTTGAAATGGAAAGCAAACGAACAACCGGCGAACAAATCAGTGTGATTTTGTTGGTATTCAATCATGGAGTAGACAAATCAGCGCAAACTTGCACGTCTTCTTCTTTTCCATATTCTTCTGAATTTGGTCAAACAACAAAATTTCAGAACGCGTACAGAAATGGAAAGCAAACGAACAGTCGGAATTCAGAACGCGCGCAGAACGCGAACAATACGCCAAGTATACTCACTAAAAAACATGTACGCGAACATCACGCATTTTATAGACATGCAAATGTTTTTAGTGGATATGACACGCAAGCAAAGTTCGCGTTCAGAACGCGCTCAGTTCGCGTTCATTTGCTCTTCCGTATCCACCAAGCTCGCGGTCAGAACGCGTTCAGCACGCGTGCCTTGGTGGATGCGCACCTTTCCATGTATGAGAAAAAGACATATTTTTGGCACGTAAATACATTAAGTATAACTAAAGAACTCAAATTAAAAGCACATAGTTACTTAAATCAAGTAAAATTCCCTATTTATTTGAGGAAAAACTGAACTAAAATTTCTAAGATTACTTTTACATTCGTTTTAAGTAAAATTTTACTTAATTTAAAAATATCTTACTTAATGTAAAGATATTTTTCTTGTGTTTGAGAATATATTTTCAAGGAAACCTATTTACTATTCTAAAGTGTATATTTTACTAAGTGCTAGGAAAAATTACTTTAATCAAAGAAATTTTACTAAATATAAGTAAAATATAACTTATAATTATGAACTAAAGTCAATGAAATTTTTTCTTTATTTCAAGTTTATTTAATTTTCTGGGTGTATTTATCATAATTCTTCCATCTTTAATATATTGAGCGTTGATTCCTAAAATACTTTTTCCCATCCGTATTGCGACATCGACTTTTAAGCTCTTTTGTTTAGTGTTGTTTTTAATATATCTTTTACATTATTTGCACAGATGTTTATCTGAGTAACTATGCATTTAAATTTATATTAAATTTTGCCTCATATGGCTTGATTATTTTTTTTAAATAAACTTCATCGTCAAAAATACGAAGAGGAATAGCTTTTGCGATTACGATTCCAACACAGCAGCGTACAAACTCTGTTTTATCCATTGTTAATTTTAAATCGATGATATCTTCGCGCTTACTAATTTTTTTACTAGTAGATGTTTCACCACTTCCAAAATTATATCTATGAACACATTCATGTCTTTTGATGTTTCCTAAAATAAAGGGTTTTCCAATAAGAGTTGTAATTTTGATATTCAAATAAAAATGACAAAAAAAAAATTTTTTGGAAAAAATTGGGTGCCGCCGTTTTTTCTTGAAAACTGCTTTATTGCTGTGAAACTTCGCCAAACACTCGATTGAAATATCCTCAAGAAGTTTCACAGCAATAAAGCAGAGTTTTCAAGAAAAAACGGCGGCACCCAATTTTTTCCATGTTTACAGATTCACTGAGAGCGTTCACTATTGATGGCTGCCAAACAAATACTGAACAACGTAGCGTCGTCAAACTTCAAACTTAAGCTTTATAAAGTTGGTACTCTCTACCATAGTCATTCTATGGTAGATATATATAGTCATTCTAAAGCCGACGTCAGGTCGGGTACTTCTGGGACTACCCTCGTAAGTTAACACGTCCCACATTGAAATTCATTTCCACAAAACGTATCAAATCGCACGATGTTTACTCTATAAAATATCGTTCTAAAATCCTTTCCGACCAAAATAACTAACGGTACCGGATTACGCCTGAAGAATTTTCTAACGAATATTCTTCAAAGACTTCTGTTGAGATGACCTTATGTCCTAAATATGGACACATTTATTTCTAAATTGAAAACACTTTCTGCAGCGGAGGACACATTAAATTTTATGTTGGCGGTAACACTCCTACTTACATATAATTTGTGGGTGAAGAAGAGTGTAAAAGAAATAAAAGGCAAGCTATTGAATATTTAAATTATTACAATGGTCTTCTAGTCACTTGGCTAGAATAGTGTACAAAGATATTAGCAGCTCCTTAAAAAAGAAAGGTCTCCTCAAATTACATGCTTTTAGCTAAGTTTCTGGCATTTAATATTTCAAATGATTTCATTTCGTTTTTAATTTTGTTATACCAAAAATGATTTGAGTCTTTGTGTCGAGACATATCTATACTAATATAAATATATATAGTAATATAAGTCTAAAAATTGTAACTTAATTATATAATAGTAAACTATATAAAAATATTTAGTCTATAAACGCTTTACACGTACTTTGTTCTGTCTACACAGTACTTCACAAACAAGAATGTATTATACAACAATATTTTATATAGGTTTTCATACTCTATTAAGAATAAAATAGAAAAATTACTAGCAAACTAAATCTGTTTTTAAATGCATACTATCTAAATTATAATTAATGGTAAGATTACGTCCCTTGCGTAACCTATCTATAATGGGATACGCTTTTCGAGTGAAAGGGTCGACCTATTATGATGTCCGGCGTGGACAGCATACAATTGCCACTGGACAGACCGAGGTGACTTGCTAGAAGCTGGCACTCTCTAGCTCTAGCACCATTGCCTATGGTTATGGCATGAGCAATTGAATGAGCCGATTCGTGTTTGGCTGTTAGACTTGCTTCTGAAATTTATTCTGGATCACTCGGGTTTTTATATCCAAAGTGATCCCATTCTTTTCATAAGAGTAAACACAGAAACAATACATTTATATGCTTATAGTATTCTTACTTATTCTAAACATAATAGTTCAGCTTTTTACTTTCTTCAGAATTTACTTTTACCACTGGAAGCTTAGCTCTTTTGTAGCTAAACAGATCAGCAACTTAAATTTCGCCATGTAGTCGTTCCCTTCTGGCTCCTATCCCAACAAAATGGCTCAACTCGGTCCGTAGGGTCACAGGGTGACATTGCAGAAGAGAAAAAGACCGCCGATCGGGGTTCGACATACACCAGATCGTGTACCGAATGGAAAAGCTCGTCGATGCAAGTCATAAGCATACCGTAATAACATGCAAACGGTGCAACGTGCTCTTTCACGGGAAAAGGTTCAGTTTGTATAAGGAACATTAATACAAGCTTTAATTAATTAATTTATTTATTATAATATACATATATTACATATAATATATACAGGGTGTTTCGCATAAGAGGGCTCAGACAAGAAAAAAATTCTTTCTTTTCTTGTCGAGACAAGAAAAAAATCGTATGGGAGGGGGGGGTCAATTTCCCTCCGTTTAGGCGGGAAGGGCCATTTTATAAAAATCCGACTTAACATCGAAGAAAATAATGTTAAAAAATAATGGTTAGATCTAGATAAATTTTGATTGCTGATTTTCAAAGCCAAATATCCGCTTCTTAATATCCTTTTTTAATTAGGTTCCTATGTCAAACAGTTTTTGAGAAAATTAATGCCAAAGTTAAAATTTGGAATAAAAATTCCGAAAAAAAATTTTTGGTCGCAATTTTTTTTTAAATTACGGTAATAAGTATAAATTTTTTCCGACCATAAAATTCTCTAATCAATTCTAGAGAGAATGCTTCAAACCGGAAGGATCCGGTTTGTAGTTTCCGAGAAAAGTTTCCTAATTTAAAAAAAATATTAAGAAGCGGATATTTGGCTTTGAAAATCAGCAAGCAAAAGTTATCTAGGTCAAACCATTATTTTTTAATATTTTTTTTTTCGATGTCAAGTCGAATTTTTATAAAATGGCCCCTCCCGTCTAAACTGAACCCCCTCCCATACGATTTTTTTCTTGCCTCAACCCAATCTACACGCCCTGATCTTCTGTCCCCTCTTATGCGCAACACCCTGTATAATAATAAGTATAACAATAAAGTATATACATATATGTATATAGTGATTAATTTATGGTATATAAAAATTATTTAAAGCAATAAAATGAAGATCAAGAGATGAATTGAAAACATGAAAATTTTAATTGAAAACTAATATCATGTTTACTTACGAATGCCTATTTGCACTATGCTTGCAATTTATTTGCAATCAAGTATGTATGTATACAAAATCCAAATCCGTAAAATTATTGCTAGGCCATCAAACTTCGCTTAATAATTTTACGCGCGGATTTAATTCCGTACGACGTCTGCGGTTTTTTACAATTCGATCAGAAAAAATTTAAACTTTAACCGTCTTAACCTATAACGGAGCACGTTAGACCCTTAAGTGTTTACAGTGCCAGCAAAAATGATTTACTTCGTTGTCCTATTATATTTTCAACAGTCGACACCTTTTACATTAGCTTCTAGAATTAAGCCTCAATCCAAAGGAACACCACACCAAGCAACCAATAAACTTGTGTTTCCTAAATTGTAAATTAACTTCACTTAAGTTTTAAGTAAGTTCATCGAAGAAAACACGGACAATAGCTAATTCACTTATAAATATATCTACAAATGGATAAAATTCGTTTCATTACGTATTCATACAGAATCACTTTGTTCGATGCCTATGAGACGCTTCGGATTATAAGATACACTTTTGGACAGCTGCTCTCCTGGCAAGCTGGACGATGAATTCGACGATGCAGAAGCTGAGGTGGAGCTGCGCCGGCGACTCACCAGCGCTTCACCACCAGCGCCATTTTCCCACGCGCGCGGCAGACTACTCATGGCATTTAAGTAGCTATGATAAGACTTTCTTAGAATACAGCAGGTAACAAGAAATGGCACCGCAATTATACAGGATGCACCGGCAAGAAGTATGAGCAAGACATCCACGAGCTCAGTTCTAAAGAAACCAAACTGGTTGGCGTGTGATTTGAGATGATTAGCGCCGCCAGTCTGCAATACTAGCTCCATGTACTGCAAAGCCTTCGTGGTTGGAGAGCCAAAAACGTCGGAGGACGTTATCAAGGCACTCAGTCTTCTAATATTTTCAAAATATGTTAAGTTCGTGCGTATGGCGTGGATGGCTTGCATCAAGTCTTTGTAGCTGAGAGCGTCAAATGGAAGCAGAATCGCACAGCCCTGCTGCTGCATTCGTCGAGCTGCCACTTCCTGCTCCGGATGCACAGGTAACGTCAGCAAGGGCGTTTTAAAGTATAGGGCTTCAATCAAGCTCATCAGACCCGCCGTGGTAATGAAAATTTTAACATTCTCATGCGCTAAGTGAAGGTAAGATTTTTATTGGTCAGGATGCATTATTATTTATAACCTACCCAACACTGCTTGCTGCGGAAACCAATCGGCGAGAAACACATTCGGTGGCAAATCGTAATCGAACTGCTCCAGCTCCCACTTAAGCAGCACACGCATATCCTGCAGCGTGGCGAACGCGTGTAGCAATGCATCCAGTTTTTCTCGCGCCAGATCGGCGGTCCGCAAATTGGCGCCCAGGCTCACATAAATGACTCCGTTTGGCGCCTCCGCAATGAAATTGGACAAATGCTGTGAGGAGGTGGTTTGTAGGGATTTTAGCGTAAACAATTTGGTAATATTTTTATTTAACCGATTTACCCTTGGCAATTCCAAGTCTGCTGCATTAAGACTCATATGGGCGCCACCAATTTCGACCATGTTCGGCAGATAAGCTCGCGGATACTGCACCACTGGATGTGAGTTTAGCAGCACTACACTAATGTTTTTCGTAAGATCCTGATGGTGAGGCAAGAGTTCATTGCTGTCATTGCGCTGGCAAAGACTGTGGAAATGCTTCACGTAAATGCTTTGTTGGGATATCATATGAAAGAAACTGAAAGAAAGATTACTCATTACTTTAGAAAACTCATAAGAATTGAGTCAAACGTTTACTTGTATGTAAGTTTCTCAAAAATGCTCATTAGTGTATTAAGGCTGCGTTCCCAAAGAGACATCTGCTCTGAGTAGGGCAGAAAGATGCTAGGGTCCAAAGCAGAGTTTTGCGGATTACCTGTCATTTGATTGAGCCACGTATTCGCGCCGGACGGACTGATTACTACTGCTGGCACTTTATAGAAATGAGCAAGGCTGCAAGTGAAATATGAAACTTGAACCACAAAGTAAACTACACAAAACTCACCCAAGCAGTGCGTCACTCAAGAACAAATCCACTACGAGTAAATCATACTGCTCGCCACTCAACAATAGCTTACGCACTTGGGCATCATTCAGCAGTAGATCCACATTCGTTGTTCCGGCGTATATAAGACGTGTGAACCGCTCCATTACCGATTTTTGTCGTAGCTGCTCTACGTTGAAAGTCAGACCCATCTCCACCCAGTTGTCGTGCATTCCCGGCACACGAATCTCGCGGATGTTCTGTAACCTGGTCTCACTGGCGCTGTCGTACGGACTTACCAGTGTCACCGAGTGGTTGTGCAGCGCCACGTACTGTTGCATCAATCGCCGTCCGTATAAATAATGAGACTTCCAGACACTCGGAAACACCGCCAACACGTTAGCAGCCTGTACGACGAACGTGACAGTTTGCAAGCTGCAGACAAACGAAAGCCAAATGAAGGAATGCAAGAAATTCGTCATTGTTTCTTTCGCTCGCGATTTTTCTCCTTGCAAAGTATTTGTATCCGGGTTAGGACCGTCCAAATGTGGGTGCGTACAAATACCGGTTCCAATCCTATTTGACGAGTGGTGGCAGCAATGGCTGTTTGAACTTTCTTGAGTTGAGCGGTTCTGCTCACATCGCTTCAATTGCTAGCTGTACCATGAAGAAATTAATGCAAGAATTATAAATTATACAATCGACAGTAATAGTTATTACAATTTCGGAAACAGTGTAAATTCAAATGCAAGACGATGTGTGGCAAGACACAGCAATAAAGAAACACATACTCAATATATTCGACGGACCTTAATGGATGGTGAGAAAATTATATTTATGGAAGACATGAGAGTAAACAAAAGAAAAAACAACCCTTCAACTGTCAGGTGAACAGATGTTTTGAGGTTGCTACAAAAATCGCATGCTAGTTTTTTTATCAATCAATTGTTATCAATTTTGTTGTTGTAGTTTTGGCTTAAGTTACTGTCTTCCCGAAAAGGCCAATCGAATTGTTGTTTTTGCTGTTGTTGTTGTTGTTTGTGATGGAGGAACCAAAAACAACAAAAACATCCGTCGCTCTCCCATACTTTCAAAGTTATAGCCCTTTGAAATTTGAAATTAGTATCCCTATATCTTCTAAACTATCGAAGATATCCGGTATAGATATATACCGTTAGAAACGTAAGTTCAATACCTTTCATTTATGTAAAGTAAAATTTTACCGAAAAATCCATATTTTTGGAGACATCAGCATTTTAGGAGAAAGCTAAGAAAATTAAATATTGTTATGAAAAAGCGCGCGATTATTGGCCTAAAATTGGCCACAAAACACTATTATGTTGCGTAGCCGGTGTTTGACATACTGAGGGTTATAATCAAAAAGCGCGGCCGTAGGCCGAAGGCCAGAGTACGCATACACGCCCTAAAATAAACCTACTGACCTACTCTAGTTCGTTATTTTCCGAACAATTATGTGGGTTAATGACTTGTTTTACTTTATTAATGGGCCAGAAATAGTACAAATATTAAAATCGCGTTTTCTCCAAAAATATGCACTTTTTTGTAAAATCTTACTTTACATAAATGAAAGGTATTTAACTTACCTTTCTAACGGTATATATCTATACCGGATACCTTCTATAGTTTAGAAGATATAGGGATACTAATTTCAAATTTCAAAGGGCTATAACTTTGAAAGTAGGGGAGAGCGACGGATGTTTTTGTTGTTTTTGGTGTCTCCATCACAAACAACAACAACATCAAAAACAACAATTCGATGGGCCTTTTCGGGAAGACAGTAATCTGTTCCCAATATTAGAAGGTCCTGAGACCGCTTTCCCCGTGGTTATGCTATCGAGTTTTGCTTGGCAAGTAGGACTTTTTTTTTGTTGTTTTGTGTGTAAAAGAGAGAATTGCTTACACACAAAACTCTCTTTTACACACAAAACAACAAAAAAAAAGTCCTACTTGCCAAGCAAAACTCGATAGCATAACCACGGCCTTTTTGTACATTCGTTTGGATTAAATAAATAAAGCAATATTTTATCGAAAAATTATCACTTTCCAAGAATAACGAAATTTATGAATTTTTATATAATTTTTGTTCAATCAAAGATTTTTTACTAAATAAAATGTATCATTAACCTATAAACTTATATCAATATTAAAAGAGCAGAGTCTCTTACCTTTCTTTGCATATATATCATCTGGAACGGTCCAGGATTTTAGGAGAAAATGCATTTTAGAACTCACAAGCACAAGCATTGCGCGATTTTTCATAAAAGTTTTAAACGCTCAGAACTCCGTAATGCGGATATTACACTACGAACATTGTTCGAAATAACTGTAAAATTGTTTTTGCTTTCTGTACAAAACTGTCAACCTTACGCTCTCAGATTTCAGAGTTGAGTTCATCCAGAGAGGATGAACTTTTGCGAAGCAAAACAAAATGTTTGTGGTCGTCGACAACAAACTTCGATTAAAACGGTGTTCTAGTGTGCTGAAACAAAATAGTACTCGCGTTTAGGATTGAAATAAGTGCACTTTTATTGATAAAAGGTATTTCATGTAAGAAAAATAATTACAAAGCAACTCCGTAACTTTGCTTTGTATTTGTAAATATTGATATTTGTTTGCTCTATGTGTAATCTCAATTCTGAACAAAATTTTGAGAGAAAGCAAAAATGGTTCATCGACAACAAACAATGTTTATAGTGTAATATCCGCATTACGGAGCATCGCAGCCCCATAAAAGTTTGCAAACTGAAGTACTATTACATTTTCCAAAACTATCGTTCCCCTTTCTGCTTTCCACAGAGGATAAAAAATTCCCCGATATTTGGGAATTCACGATGACATGGCAGCCCTGGTTGAATTACTATTTTTTGTAAACATATAATTTATCATTTGCATAATAAAGTTGAAGTAGAAGTACGTTATTTGGCGAATTTCAATTTATAGGGGAAATAGAAGGTTTATACTAATAGAATTTTTGTATTGTGAATTACTTCCGTTTCAATGTTTTTAAATCGTGTTTATTTGTTTAAAATTGTATTAAATTGCCCAGAAAAATACTGCTGGTAATCGTTAAAGATTATTAGCCAAAATCCGGTGAAAAAGATTTCATTTGAATTGTTTGTTGGCGTTCGTCCAAAAATTCAAAGCGTTGATTTACGTATAAAAAAATAAACAAATTGGTAAGAAATAAAGTTTCCTTAGATAATTGAAATATTTGTTAAACGAAGCTGTCGCGTGCCGTGCTATGTAGTTTATATTAGTGGCTTGATCTTATACTTTTTTGCAATAGTTTAATTTCGCTTTCTCCTCCCATTATTGCAGCCTTACGAGGAGGGCGTTCCTCAGACTGTGGAACAAACTTACGTAATCTAATCGACTTGTAAAAATCACGTAATCGATAGTTCCAGCCAATAGTTATGACGAAAAAGACAATTGATAGCACTGACAGATGCTTTGATGAGCTGAATATCGACGAGCCGATTTATGATCTCGGCACCTTCGTGGGCCGCTTTAAGTACTTTGCTTGGATGACGGACCCTCGCACTTGTGTGACGCCTACTGCTAAATTGCTGGAGGCCAAAGAGTTGTTGCGGCAGTATCGCGACTGCGTCGAGCCGGCGGGCACAACACAGGAGAATATAAAGTACGCCATGAAGTTGTACGCTTCGTCCTTTCATCCGGATAGCGGAGAGCTGCAAAACTTTGCGGGCCGAATGAGTTTTCAGGTAAATTCACCGCAGCCACTAGCGACCTCCGGAAAGTCTGTCCATTTTTCACGTGCCTTGTATTGTTTCACACGAATCACTATATTTTCATTGTTTTCATGATCCTATTTTTAGTCATTAATTGTTTGTGGCACAGATGAACGTGAACGTGTGTGTTGTCAAAGCAATCAAGCAAGTCGCGTGATGAGCATTTATTGAAGTGAATTTGGGTGAAACAAACAATTTGATAGCTTGCCAGTTTAATTGTCTACAGCAAGAGCATGCCCGCACTTTATGGCCTAAGTTTTGTTTGCAAATCTCTGAAGAGTTGTTCTTATATAACTTGTATGTTATGTGGAGATTCGGAAAAAGGCCAGAAGACGCTGAAATAAAATAAAATGCGAATTTGTGAAAGTAGTTTTATGTAGTTTTTTAAAATGTTGATATTTTCTATTTCCAGGTCCCCGGTGGCATGCTGATCACCGGCGGCATGTTGGCATTTTATAAATCAGTGCCGGCCATATTCCTTTGGCAGTTCATCAACCAGTCGTTCAACGCATTGGTCAACTACACCAATCGAAATGCACACTCACCGGTGACAGTGAAGCAGCTGGGCATCGCGTATATATCAGCCACCTCCTCGGCAATCGTTGCAGCTCTTACCTGCAAAAGCTACTGGCAGAAGCGAGCCCGACCAATCTTCCAAGTACGTATTTCCAAGCTGCTCCTACTTAACTAATGAAGTGAGTTTGGACTCCTCTAAACTGGCTTCTAATCATTTAGCGTTACGTTCCGTTTGCTGCTGTGGCCGTTGCCAATTGTGTGAACATTCCGATTATGCGTCAAAATGAGATACTCAACGGCGTTGAATTGCGGGACGAAGAGAAAAACATTGTGGGTCGCAGTCGTTTAGCGGCCATCACAGGCATCAGCCAGGTGGTGTGCTCGCGCATTACGATGGCCGCACCAGGCATGTTGATTCTGCCAGTCATCATGGAGAAGATTGAACAGCTGCCAGCGTACAAGAAGTTCAAATGGATCAATGCACCTTTTCAGACAGCCCTGGTTGGCTGCTTGTACGTATTGCTTTACGTCTCGCCCTCCTTACTTCGTAATCTTTACTATGTTTCTTTCGCTCTAGCTTATTGATCATGGTGCCTACGGCTTGTGCGCTCTTTCCACAATCTTGGTGGGTGGTTAATTTTAATTACCAACACATGCAAAGATCAATTTCATTCATCATTTCAATTTCAATCATTTTCTACTATTGTTAATCCTTTCTCTTCTCATATCTTCGCGTTTTATTCCTAGCACTTTTAACACATCAGTCATTCAGAAATTCGAGCCCGAGATGTATGCAGACATGGAGAAAAGAACCAAAGGAAAGGTTCCGAAAACACTTTACTTCAACAAGGGACTTTAAATTGTTTCTTCAGTCGGTGAGCTGCAATGCTAGCAATTTGTCCACTGCAAATCCTGAACCTTGACAACTACGACAATATACTCACAACTAAATACTCTTAAGTATTAACTACTTCACGAAGCATTTGAAAAATACACATTCTTAGTTTTAGTTACTATTACGAGCCGACTAGAGTCGAAAAAGTAAGCTTTCCAGAAGATGTTCGCTTTTACCAAAAACTTTTTTTGCGTTGTTTTACGTTTTAATTATAGTATTAAAATGTGTAGTTTTAGTTTCAACATAAGCAATGATTTCAAAATGAAAGCAATGATTTCAGGTTAACTATCAAAAAATATCAATCGATGTTATCAGCTATAATCTCTTGTATTATGTGTATCTATTGGTTTATAAGCTTGACTAATAATCAATGTATGTTAACGAGTTCCAAAGAAGATGTTTCTAATAAAAACATAAAATAAAATAAAACATACAATAAAATGTATGCAATTAGTTTTATTCACTTTATTCCTTTTAAGTTGAACATTACTACTTTTGCATTCAGCGGTTATATACTATGTCCTTTTGTATAGATTATGCATTAAGCATTTTTATATGTAAATCCATTATATAGCTATGCATTTAAATTTAGTTCATAAGTACAAACATTAACACTACTTCACTCATATATTTCTGTCTCAGTGTGAGAATTCTTCTCAACTGTTTTGGTTTAAAAAATTACTTAATTACTACGATCGGCTTTTTTTAAATTCTGGTTAAATAATTTATATTTTAAAGCAATGACGGACTTTCAACGATGAATTAAATACAAGTTGTTACTATTGTAACCAACCCAAGAACTTGATTTACTTCGTTTTTTATGTATCCTATATCTCTTAATTTAATTTAGACCTCGTTTAAATAACTGCATATAAAGCAATTCAGCAAGAAATCTACAACCGTGTTTTTCAATACAATATACTTTGATATTTTGTCAAAATGCGTGTCAAACATTTAAATTAAACAATTGTTTAGTTATAACTTATCTGCTTTTACTTTCTTTAGCAGTTAGTTTTAGAACGGTTGCTGCCAAAAGTTTTCGTTTAATATCGTGTACATTACAAAATTTCTTGAATTTTAAATGTGCTGCCTTCTCTCTGCAAGATTTGACATTTTGATTACCTACTTTCACTAGTTTTCTAACACAGCCCTTGAGATTAATTTCACCTGAAGACTTTGCGTAACCTATCCAAAAATAAATTTTTAAAACGCATGCCCATGAATGCATCAAAGTTATACTTGTTACATGTATTAAAGATTTGTATTTGAAATTTAATTTTTATTAAAAACATTTTGATTCATTTCAATTTACTTACAACAGTTTAACTACTTTATTTCACAAATTTGGTTTCGTGCTTTTATTCATTAATTTAATTTTTCTTCGGGAAAACCACACTCAGTAAATATTACAAGTTCTAAGAACTTCCCGAATAAAAAAATGCAAATATTTTATCTATTTTTTACAACAATTTTTTCTAAATGTTCGCTTCAAAATTACGCGTCCACTCTCCTTCATCGTTGGTGTACCTACAACAATATCCAATAAAGTATTCCTTTGAGCATACACAACAACCTTCCCCATTTTTGGACAGAGTTTGTTGATGACAGAGTTGAAGAAGAAGTTATTTCTGCCCAATGGACGATTCGGTTCCAATTGCGAAATCCCAGAGTATTATCAGAAAGTCAGACCCAAACTTTAGAAGAATTTTTAACTTTTAAGCATTTGATTTTTTCCATTTAACTTTCTCAACTTTTGATATTAAAAAATTTGTTATAAAAATAAAAACATCTACAAAATTTGTTTGCTTGCTCATTTATAAACTCTTTTCTCATTCACTTTTTAATGCTCACTGTCTATAAATCTAAACTCTAAACTGAGTTCATCAAATATTTGATTAGTTTTTTTTTGCTTTTTCTTGTTTTTTTTTTAAAAAAGAATTTCTTAAAATCTTTTATTTTTCAATGCATGTTTCTATTATAATTTTTCTACAAGAAAGTCGATATCAAAGTCTATATCAAACAACTCGTTTCACAAAATTAGTCAAATTTTCCGTCTTGAAACCAGAAAACCGCAGTTTATTTGAAAATGTATTATTAAAATTATATTTTCAATTGGGTTTTTCCCGATTAGTTTTTCATCCGATCTCATGAGAAAGCTTTTACTTCGGATCCGATGTCCTGATAGCGAGTGCTGTTCATCATTATTCATCATTAGCTATGCATTTCTGCTCCGTTGTAAGCAGTTCACTTTTTCTTGTGTATTTTGTAAAATGCAATAATAAAAAACGCGAAGCTTCAATTTCTTTGTGAACTTCTGTGAGGTTTTATTTTTTATTGTTGTTGTTGTTGCTTTATTACTTGTTCTTCTCTATTCAATATTTTCGTTTCTTCTTAATAATTACGGAAGTTCATAATAATGTGAGTGCAATTGTGCATATACATATATACACATGTACAGTGCGACCTCGATTAACGCAACTAATTAGAGAAATCGAGGAACTAATAATAGAAATGTCACCTGCATTTATTTACACAATTTGCTTCTACTAAACTCTTGATAAGCTAAAATCGATCATTGGAAGATTCGGCTGCATATTTTATTTCACATAACGTAAAATTAGTTAAATTTATAACAATCTAAGATTTTAGATTTCGTTTTATTACAATTCACATGGCGAAACTGCACTCAAGCGGAGCTCCCGAAGTACCCGATTGGTTGCACTATCTAACTTCGTGGGGAATCCTAGTAGCTCTCATCAGTGTCATGGACAAAGTGGAATCTCATGGGCAATCTGTTGTTACGTAGTTGTATTGTGCAAGTCTCATAATCCATATCTCCCAAGTATAGCAGAGCCGGTTTCAGCAGTCCATTTGATGCCAGTGTTAAAGCATCCCTAATGCGCCTTTTCGTGTACACTTTCCATTTCTTCCGTTTGATCTTCGAATGCAGTGGAATGATTAGAGTGCTCGTCTACGTTTTCACCGTAAAAGTCATTGATTTCATCAACTTCAATGGAAGTTGAGTTGTCGGCAGTAATTCCTTGAATCTAATCAGAAACGGATGCCATCAGTGAATGTCCATTAACGAGTTCAGCTCTTATTGAGCTCAGATATATTAACACATGTGCGCTGTTCAATATTCGAACCTTTACTTCCAATCAAATGCGTCAAGAGCCTTAACTGAGTCAACGAGGGAAGGTTCATCAAGGGTTGCGTCAACTGAGGTCGCACTGTATATATGCACACATACATATATACACATACAAGTGCATACCTACATACGTATGTGTGGGTGTCCTAACTGCAACGCAACAATGACAGCTTTAATACTTTAACATTTTTAATACTTTCGACTTATTAGTAATAAAGAGGAAGAAATCTTTTCTGTTGTTCAAAATTGAAAAATAGTTCATTTTCATTCGTTCGTTTCATTTCACAGTTACAAATATATGTATGTATGTATAATAGATAAAATATAATTTTGTTAGCCATTTAAAAATACAAATGTACGAATATTTTGTTTAAGAATAACGAATAACGTTGTTCTGCTTGTTGTTTGTGGTCGCCGATTTGCTTTTTTCCAAAAGTCCATCAATCAACAACCACAACTTTGTTTTTCTTGTTCTTTCTTTTGTTTCTTATTTTTCTATCTACTAAAACTTAAGTCTAAATTATTTGTGTGTGTATAAATTTGTTTCTTGTTTATTGTATCGTAGTTTTTGACATTGTTTGTGGTTTTGATTTCCTTGCCTTCTGCTACTCATACAAGTAGGAAAAAATTTCATTCACTGCATTCCGCCAACGTCGTCGTCGACGCTGTGCTTTGGCCGTTTTGGGCCTCGTCCAGAGGGTGCAGCAGCAACTCGGCGACGGCCTGCGCATCGTCGGGGTCTGCTGCGTTATTGTTGACGCCGAGCACCACCTCCACCTCCGCCGACGACGCGTTGTCGGCCGTCGAAGCCGCCGGCGGCGAGTCGCATGCACTCGGAGGCAGCACGAAACTTTTTCCTACCAGATGATCTCATTTCAGTCCAGCGTCGGACGGGGTCCAGCGGTCGAACTCGATGCCCGAGTCGGGCGACACGCCGGTGGCGGCTTTCCGCAGCTGGGCGGCCATGTAGCCGCCGGCCTGCATGCATTTGCAGTCGTTGGCGATGCAGTTGCACGTGAACTTGGAGGACGTGTGCGCCACGGGGCAGCAGCGACTGGCGGCGGCCGAAGTCAGAGTCACCGTAGCGGTCGCCAGCACCGCGCCGCCGCTGCTGCTTTCGTCCATCGCACAGCATTCGCGCGGACTCAGCCGCAACTGGCGCTCGAAGGAGTGCAGCTGCTGCATGAAGTGGAAGTTCGGCGAGACGTCGGGCTTGCGGTCGCGCACCAGAGTGAAGGCGTCGTTCAGGCAGAGGGCGCGCGTGTGCATCAGATAGGCGAGCGTAACGGTGACGGAGCGCGAGACGCCGGCCAGGCAGTGTACCAGCACGGCCGAGTTGTTGGAGCGGGCCTCTTCTGGAAGAGAAAGAGAAAGCGGAGACATACCAAATAAATAAAGAAGATCTCAAGATGTATAAGTAGAAGTATAAGCATAAGTATAAGTAGAAGTATAAGCATAAGTATAAGTATAAGTATAAGTATAAGTATAAGTATAAGTGTCTCTCTGCCGGACTCACCGATAAACTTGATGGCGGCGGGAAAATGCATCGCCAAGTCCTGCGAGTAATGATCTGTGATTGGAATCTGTAAATACTGGATGCCGCCGGTGGCCTCGAAGACGTTGGGAAGGTCGGGGGTGACATTCAGAACGTACTGTAAAGCAAGAAACACATTTTAGCTCATAGCCGGGTGGCTGTGCCATGGAGCACGCTTACTTTTATGTTGTATTTTTGCAGCGCGCGTGAGTCGCAGCTGTGCGAAGCGTTGCCCAGAAACAGGCCCGGCACAATTTCCACGGGCGCCTCATTGCAGTTGTGGTGCGAGTTGCTCTCGCAGTCGGAGGATTCGGCGGAACTGCTGCAGGCGGAGTCCGAGTGCGGCGTCGATATGCGCAGAGATCTACAGAGAAGGAACAGAGTTATATTCGGACTAAATTCAGCTCATGAGTAGCTTATCGACTGACTCACCTCAAACCCATCAACTGATCCGCTTGTGTGCTGCGACTAGATTGCATCTGGTGGCTCTGCTGGCTGTCGTCTTCGCACCATTCGGGAAACGCGTCGCGAAAACTCGAGAAGCCATCTGAAAGAGGTGAGAAAAGGCATTTATTGTCTCTGCCACTGAATGCAAAAGCGTTTCGGCGAAGGTTTTGTAATGCAGCATGATGATGATACAGAACACAGCTCTAAATATAGAGCTCTATGGGACGACCTTGACAGGAAGGTGCGAGATCTAATAACTCCGAACAGGAAATGTGGAATATTTTTTGTTAAACCCTCATAGTTTGCATGATATGAACGAGTATATAGAATATACTGTACAATATATGTTATATTGATACGTGATACTACGAATATTGATACTTGAAGGTGTCAAGATGTTGAATGCTTACTAACCTCAATGCCACAACAAATCTACCTGAGAATCTTCTATAAGGTGCACTATATACTCCTTCGCTTTGAGATTCATTTATTAAACGCTTTCTCAATCGGAGTTTCTTCGAATATTTGTTCCTAATAATTTCCGAGAATTATTATTATTACATCGCAATCGCAACGGAAGTTTCCATGCATCGATAGACAGCCGGATGTTTGCAGCTGATCCGCAAAATGTTGCTAGGGGAAGAAAGTCAACAAATAAAAGAGAAAAACAAAGAAACCGCCAGCAGTTTATTATTTCGCAGTCTTGCGAGACGGAAAGACGTCGTAAAAAGAAACGTGCACGAACATGTTTGCGCATTCATGTTCACGTTGCAATTCCGAGGAAGGGCGACCGAATCGGGTGGCACATTAAAATTGCCAACATGACATCAGGGAAAACGCTACAATTTGTTGCCATCATTGAAAAAGCGTTTCCGGTGACACAACGTGGAGATGGAGTCGGCGAACGAATCACTTTGCAGAGTGACTGGCTGACTGAATTGCCGAAGAAGTCACTGCAAAAGTGATTCAGTAACTGGTGACCGACCGAGTAACCGAGGGAGTGACTGATTAACTGACCGACTGAGTAACCAGGGGAGTGACTGATTAACTGACTGGTTTCTTGATAACGATGACGACTTCCCCGATGTACCCCAGAATAAAGATTGAATCAGGTGAGTTTCAATGAATAGCAACTGTGGCCCGATACTTTTGACCGGTAGTGTATCTCTGTACATTATGTATATTATTTATTTTATTTCATTGTGTTTAATTGTTGTTGTGGTGCCTTCTTTTGTGCTATAATATAGTATAGTTTGGTGTATATATTTAACGCGCTCTCAATTATGAGTTGTTGCTGAGAACTTCCGGTTATGGATGGGTAACAATGGTCTTTGTTATCGTTGTTATCGTTGTTGTTGTTGTTGTTGTTGTTGTTGATGCTGTAGTTTTTCCATTGTTATGCCATTCAGTTTTCATTGAGAAAAACCGTACGTAATTCGCAAGAGTTTCACGATCCGGCATGGAAATGCATGGAAAATAATAATGAACAATAAAAACAACATCAACGAAAACAACAAAAACAACAATGAATGAACAAACAACAAAAACAACAACGAATGAACAAACAACAAAGGCAACAACAAAAAGCAGCAGCAGCAACAAAAAAGAATTACAGCACAATTTTAATTTAATGCAAAAAAAAAAAGAAATAAAAACTAAAAAGAGTTTATATTTTGCCATAATTATGGTGGTTATATTATAGGGAGTGACTGTCTGTCTGTCTGTCTGTCTGCCGAACTGACTGCAGCTGTATATGCCTCAATGACGTGTTCACAGATATTGTGTTACCTTCTTTTAAGATGATGATTTTATAGTGTCATTTACGGTTCCATCACAGAGACTAACAACTCCTACAGTTTCACGGTTATTGAAATGTCAGTAAATGAAAATGTTTATGATATTTCGGAGAACTGTTTTCCTTTCAGTAACATAATATATACTTAATTTCCTTTCCAAATGAAGCTGGAAGAGTGAATTTGAACTTAAATTTATTACCAAAAATTATCTAACGCAATATTTCGAAAATGAATGAATGTTATGTATATCCAGCAAATTATCAATAAAGAACTCATAATAATAATGATAACTATTATTTTCAAGTTTATAAAGAGTCTATCTAAAATGTGAGACTCTTCGAAGTTTCCGTCGTCCCCCGCCCCCCGAATTCGCCCCTTCCACGATCCACTTCAAAGAAAAGGAATTTCATTCAAAACTCATTAAAATCACTTAATAAGTGCTTCAAAATATAAAAAGAAAGTACGCACCAACAACAATCAGTGTTTTCAATTAAGTAATCGATAATTTCAATTCTATTCTAATTTAAGTGGATGTATTAACGGCATCTACTATAATATATTCCGGGATATTCTTGACTCACGTCTTGACTCATGCATGTACTTTATGTGTACAATATCTACATATGTACATATCTTTGTCCAAATATTCGTTTCGAGATTGTTATTTAAAGATTTCGAACATTTCTCGACATGTTGTTTATGATTTCCGATTGTCGATGATCGGCTTTGATTGGGCTCTGCTACACTAGGTGCCTAAACATGTGAAAGCAACAACAACAACAACAAAAACCGTAGACATTCCTTTATTCGGGAATTCATTCGTTTTGAATCGATTTGCTCGCTATTGAAAACCATTTGGACTGAATTATCGCGAATGAACACATGGCTGGCTGCCATTCAATTTTACTGTAAATATTTTAAGATTTCGTAAAATCAATTTTAAAAAACAGAAGAAAAAAACAAACAATTGGAAGCTTCAAGGAAGCAACCAACAGCGTCGCTTCTCGCGCACATCACACAGCAAACAACACGAAAGACGGCAACAACAAAAGCAACAACATGGGCCATTTATGGCTGTGGCAGGAAGCGAGAGTAATCAATCGATGGAAGCAACCAACATCAACACTCACTCATCAACAGAATAGCGAAATGAATGAATGAAATGATGTAATAATCACAGAATCTAAACCAATCTAATCTTTGATTCTAGGAAATCAGTTTAGTTTTAATATTTCCTGATGAATTCAGTTAATTAATTTAAAGGAAACTCCATGAAGGAGAAAAATGTTTGTTCGTTGGAAAAGCGGAAAAATTAAAAAAAATGTTAATTGGAAAATTTAAATGCGAGTCGAAATGCAAACGATGCGAAATTCAAAAATGCATGAATTGTCATTTCGTCTAAATTAAATACATTTTCGCCTTTTATTCGCCAAGATTTGACCACACACTAGTCCTCTCCCGCTCTCTCTCGCTCTCCCGTTCTCTCTCCCGTCACTACACGGTTCCGCTGCTGCAACAACAACTGAGAGTTCGTCAAAAACAAATCTGCTTGTTGTTGCTTTCGTTCGCAATCGTTTTGCTTTATGAATGAATTGAATTGAAGTGCAATGAATGAGTATTTGTTTAAAGCAAAGTGAAATAAAATGCAATAAACAAAAGCAATAATAATTCTGTAAGCAGGTTTGTTGAATTTTATTTAATTCATTGAATGCAATGAAGCAAGAACAAGAGAACAACAACAACAACAACAACAACAAAACAAGTGCCAATCACCGACGATTTCTTCGAGAGACAATTACACACTCGACATATGTACATACTTACATGTGTATATGACACACATTCATATACATACATATGTACATATGTATATACTACGTACTATGTACAAATCTGTATCTTAATATTTCTTTATAATTTATTTAGTTAAGTTGTTAGTCGTTGATGTTGTTGTTGCTTTTGTTGTTTTACTGAACATCGTCAGCATCTCGAAATGAATGAGCCGCTTATTGAAGCCATCGAAACGGTAGCGGAGACGCCGACGTTCATTCGTGGTTTTATGACAGCACTAAAAACGTGGTTCGTTCGACCGACGAAAAACTCCGAAACACAGCAAACAGCAAACGAATGCTCAAGTTTAGAAACTGAAGGTTGCGACCATCGAGCGTCAATCCGGAATATCGAGTCATCAATGAAGTCAATCATTTCGTGATTCTTTGAAGATAAATTCAAAAAAAAAAAAAAAACATATTTTATTTCCACCATAGTTTCAATGGGATTCGATTTGATTAACGATTTATTTTCATTACTGCGTCTATAATTTATCCACTTCATTGTCTTCATTGTCTAGTAAATAGCTAAAAAGCTATCGACTGATGTAATCACTTTACAAGTACTGAAAGAGTATTCAATTTAAAGATAAACTGTTAATAGTAAAAATTAATTAAATTGTAAATAAATGAAAAATATAACAGATAAACTGAAACTCAATTTTTTAATTGAGTTGATGATGAAAATAAACTAGAATAAATAGAAATAATAAAATAGACATTAAATAGAATAAACTAAAATGTAAAAATAAGAAATAAAATTCAGTTGAAACTAAAAAAATTAAAATTAATAAATATGTATTAAATGAAATAGTAATTGAATCAAATACAAATGAGACAAACATCACAATGAATTTATTACATTATATACGATTAAAATGCTGTTTTAACTTACTAATTTATTGCTATTAAGGAATTTACGTATGTATTATAATTAATCAAAAGTAAATGTCAAACATTTGATTAATTAATGATCGTATTTTCACCTTGTTGGCCAATTCAAGTTTTTTATTTAAATCAAGCACTAAAAAAAACCGAACTGAGCACCAGCACCGAAACTCTGTCGAATTCTTTGTGTGGAAAATCGACAACGTTGCCGCCTTATCTACGGTGGTTCCATGAAAATAGGGTTGCCAGCACTTGTTTCGAACACAGCCCTGTATGCGGCCGATGAGTCATGTTGAGTTCAACGAATGCATCTCTTATCGAAGCCAAGCGCGGCGCAACATAGAATGATGATGCATCATGTGAATGATTTAATGAGTCATTAAGAGCATGGACGAGCATGTGAGCGAGAGCGAGATAAAAATAAGTCGCTCGCGTCGAGTGGAGAGCATATCGAAGCAATGTAATAAATATGCAACTATAATGAGGCTGAAGTCAACTCTATAAGAATGGAAAAACTGAATTCAGTCGATTTTTTCATTCATTCGGTTTTTCCTCAAATTTAAATTTTCATCTCTTCCGGGTTGTTATTTTTTTTAATATACAATATACACAGAATTAACGCACCAAAGTAAATATATGTTGAATCTAACACTTTCTCTCTCTCTCTCTCTCTCTCTCTGACACACACTCTATCCCCCTCTCTTCATCGCTCCTGACGTTCACAGAAGAAACTCAGCATCAAAAGCAGAAGCAATAAAAAAGAAATGAAAAATAAATAAACTTAGAAAGATATAAAGACGAAGGATGAAGGAAGGAAGAGGAAGAAGAAATATTAATGGATTCCATTTCCTTTTGAAATTTATATTTTCCGCGTTTCAACGAAAGCGCAACCTGCAAATACCCCTCCCCCCCACCACCTCCCACGAACACACACACACACACACACACATTCATTGGGAGTACCACCCGCACACAAGGAAGTGTTTCACACATACAAATAAACATACAATATTTGAATATTGTTTTCAATTTCTTATGATAAACCTGAGGCATGAGTTATTGATGATGGTGATGATGGTGATGATGATGATGATGATCATGATGATGATGATGATGATGATGATGATGATGATGGTGATGATGCTGATGATGCTGATGGTGCTTCGATACAGCAGCTGGGGCAAGTGTTCACTCGCTCGCTAACTGTAAACATGCATATTTATATTCATTTATCCGTCTGTCCGTCTGTCTCCGGTGGCTATCCATCTGCGTTCATCAGCCCACAGAAACGCACTCGCATAATAAAAGTTACGAAAATAAACTGAAATCATTGAAACAACGACTATAAAAAGTGTTCCGTTTTACGATATTCACAGCGTTGCTCCAGTGCAGCCAATAATTTTTATTTCATTTCCAAAAAAAGGAAAAAAAAAAAACAAATACTACGAATTCTATATTAATGACCTAAAATAACAACAACAACAACAACAATAGCAACGATTTCAACTTATTGAAAATTCAATTTCCTGGTAAACGATGCATTGAAGATGAAGTCAAGAGAGAGAGAGAGAGAGAGAGAGAAACATAGTGGAGGACTGCATGGAGCGGTTAGAAGAGGCGAGCAGCAGTCATAAACAACGATTCTCTAATAAACAATCATAGATTTAGTAGAGCATGACTTCATGAAAGTACAAAAAAAACCAACAACTAATGAGAGGAGAGGAGTGCCAAAGAGAGGAGAAGAGAAGTTGTTGCACTTTGACGTGGTTAAATAGGAGAATATTTATTGCGAGCTCTAAATAAACAAATTAAAAGGTAAACCAATAAACAAACGTGGCAGAAGATTTATTTGTGCTTAATTTGATTTAAAATAAAATAATTTAAAATAATGTTTACTTGAAGCAAGAGGCAACTACAATAAGTGGAAAGTGAAGGTGAATTCTTGGTAGTGTGCATCTTTAAATCAAGGATCAAGGATTTCCTTGCACGTGTCTGAAGTATTCTGATTGGCTTTCTTCAGAAATCCCAATGTAAAATGAATAGGAAGGAAGTCGCTAGATGGATGGCAGATAGAAATGGCAGAGCGGATGCCAGAAGGAAGCTCAAAGTTGGTCAGAAACAAGGACAACACAGATCACAAACACATTGATTTTGTATTTTAAATACAGTACCAAAAGCATGCCATTACGGAATGAATGAATGAATGAATGAATGAATGAATGAATGGATGAGTGGATGAATGAATGAATGGATGAGTGGATGAATGAATGAATGATTGGATGAATGAATGAATGAGAATCGACTTAAAAGAGACTGTGTACCCCAGCACATAGGAAATCGATTGCAGTTTTTTTGGTGACACTTCCTGCTCATCAGAAATCAGCGCTGCTATTTTGACACCGGCCGAGAAGAAAAAAGCCAAGCGACGCATTGAGTTTTCTTTCTTCGTTTCGCTCTCCATTGAATCGTGCATGCAAAACTATTCAATTCGCTAACGAACTGTGAACAATTCAAATGCACAGCGAAAAGAAGAACGAGGAAACAACCAACAACGCATCAAAGTTGAATGAGTTACGAGTTGAGTTGGAACTCAGATGTTCCATGCAAAAATTGTACATATGTACATATGAATATACTGTAGATTTCCATGCATTCCATCTATTTTATTATTTTATTATATTAGCACACTCATTCTTCGTCATTCGTCGCATATTTTCATTTGCTATTTTATATGAAAAAAATGGTTGATTTATTTCATTTGATTTTCTTCGATATGATGTCGATTTTTTAGAAAATTCCATTCCAGATAGACTAATAATAGAATAACACACAAATAAATACTTGCTTTCTACTTCTTGTTTTTTGTGTCAACTTCTTCTTTTTCTGTCCTTCCTTTCTTCCCTCTTCTTTCCTACTTCCTCCTTTTATTATTATACTCGAACACCAAAAATTCAACGTTTATTATAACAAGTTTATTTTCCTTTTAAGGTACAATTTAAGCAAGAGCATTTATTTAATTAAAAAGTAAAACAGCAAAACCACCAGCAACAACAACAACAACAAGAAAGACACATTCAACAATGTAAATCAACTTCCGGTGCAACGTAGGATCGATCAAGAGAAACCATCATTAATGCATGACATGGAAAGCAGACAGTTGGCACGAAAAATAAGAAGAAGAGCATATTGACCACAGCCGCATATCCAAGCTAAGAACCAGGAGAGAGTGAGAGAGAGACTGAGCGCGAGCGCGGAGTGAGAGAAGAGAGGGCAGAGGAAGAGACGGTCGCAAACGGAACATCAAATGGTTGCGTGAGAAAATGCGCGTAAATTTTGGTGTTGCTGTTGCTGTTGTTGTTGCTTTTAGTGTTGCTGTCGTTGTTGTTGCTGTTAGTGGTGTTGTTGTTGTTGCTGTTGTTGTTGTTGCTGCGTTGTATGCATACATAGCAATTGATGGTGTTGCTGATGATTTCCGGTCGTTAGTTTGCACGTTTTCATTGTTGCACGGTCAGTCGGCGTAGTCAACTGCATACATATACATATGTATACATATAGTATGTATGTATGTATGTACGCGTATGTGTGTGGCTGGTGGGTGTAGCAGCGGCGACTCACTCGATCGCAGCTTTGTGAGTTTTTCTTAGAATCAATAAAATTTTTATGTTTATGTCGTTGTTGCTATTGTTGTTGTTAATACTGTTGCAAGTTTCGTGTGCATGCATAAATGATTTATGTAGACAACTTAAGAGCAGAAAGCAGCAAGCAAACAACAACAACAACAACACTAACAACAACACCAAAGAACCCATTAAATATGCATGCAAATATTTTTATTTATTTATTGTGAAGCTGCCACCGTCGTTGCTGCTGCTGCTGCTTTGCTTCTGATTTTGAATTTCGTGTGCTTCTTCTTTGAATTCTGCACACTTCCTGCCTGCCAGCCTGCCAGCCTGCCAGCATGTCGTCTGTCTGTCTTTGAAGACGCGCTGCCGCCGCCGTCGTCGTCGTCGTCCATTTAAACAAAATTTATTCCAAGCACGTTTCTCAATGGCGAATATTTTTTCGTGTTTTTTCTCTCTCGGTTTAAGACAATTACTTTTTATTATGCAAATTCATGTTTCATATTTCTTATTATTAGTTTTACTACAATAATATAATTCAAATTTATATTAATTAATTAATTAATTATTGTATTATTTTGTTTTATTGTAGTATTTTGTAGTATTTGAGCAATTTCACGTCACGTTTAAGTAATAAAAGTAATTTTAAAAGGCTTTACTAAATAATAATCAAAATAGGTACAAAAAAGAAGAAGGAGAGAGAGTAGCGAAAGAAATAAAAATCAAAATAAATTAGAGAGAAAAACAAAAATCTATAAAATAGAACACATCGTCTGCTCGTGCATCCACTTGCACTTGTTTGTTTGTATGAATGTCAGAATAATAATAGTAATAATAATAAAAATAACAACAAAATTCGGTCGACGGTACACGCGATGGTGCCGAACCGGAAACGACCATTATACCATTAAACTTGACCCTGAAGCTGCAATATGTCACTCAATGTTGTTGTTTTTGGTTTTTAGCTTTTGTATATACTACGCTGAGAGAGAAAGAGAGAGTGGGAGAGAGAGAGAGAGGAAGAGAGAGAGAGAGACAGAGAGAAAGAGAGAGAAAGAGAGAGAGAGAGAGAGAGAGAGAGAGAGAGGAAGAGAGAGAGTGGGAGAGGTGAATAAAAGGATGCAGTGAAAGTTGAAAACCGACGCCAAATAAAAATGAATTAAAACGAAAGCGAGAAGTAAGGCGAAGGATCTCAAGGAGTGGGCCAGCACATCCTTCGCTCATCCGTGTTGCAGACGTGTCTGGGTATCTCTGTGTTGAATGCGTGTATGTGTATGTGTGCGGATGGCTTTTATAGCAACGGGGAAGTAAAACAACAAATTTCTTTGGCTGAATTTAATACTTTTAAAAAGATTCAATGTGAATGAGTGGAAATGTGTGTGTGTGCGGTGTGTGTGTGTGATTAGCTAGATTTTTCGTGCTAAATGTTGGTGGTTGAATCGATACGAGTATCAGCTCTCAGACACACAGCGAACACACCCCGAAATTAATAAATGATAATTTTTCTGCTTAAATTCATAAAAATGGCCAGCTTTTTGAAACTTCCCGCAGATAACCGTTAAGCTTTAATGTTTAAACAATGAATTAAGCAACGAATTTAATTACGTAATTCAGTTACAATGAGTAATCAAGCTGGACTCCGTGAAAATAACAGATGTACACTACTTAAATGATCATTTAATTTCGATAGCCGAATTAATGATATTTGCTTCACGTGCCCATCGACTTTGCTCACTTTATTCACATCGAAGAATGTTCACATAGATCCGTAATATGTGTATATAGCCTATGTACCTATGTATTACCGAGTATGTACGGTATCTATGTACATTATGTTGAAGCGTTATCATGCACCCACGCTTGGCTTCACGAAAACTGTTCCTTGAGCAGAGACGACGCCGTGGATGGCCCTGAAAGTTTCCGTGAGATGATGAAGTCTATTGATTTTTCTTCCGCATCCTTTTAATGATGATAGAAGTTCAGTTTGAAATGTTTTCCTATTTTTCTTTTTATTTTTTTAAGATGTCAATACAAGAATATCGCAATATTTATGTTTATTTGGTGAATTCTGGGGCATTCTAAATATTGATAAAATGAAAATCGTACACACACACACACACACACACACACAGATACACACACAGAGCCATCTATTGACTTGTGTATGGCATCACAAGGAGTACGTTTACGACAGCATCGTTTATTTTATGAGCTCACTTCGGACAGTGTTGCCATCATCTTGGAGCATTTTGACGTATACTCGATGTTAAAAATAATGACAAATTTAATGTAGTTCTTGTAACCTGCTCTCGTTGATATCATTATTATTATTGTCGTTGTTGTCAGAGAAGCTGCAGACGTTTAACAATTAATTTTATGACGCGAGTGTGAATGATGCACATTCTGTGCATTCTGTACAAAGCTCCGAAAGAAGCTTTACAACAACCTCAGGGGGATTTTATTCCCAAGAAGTAAAATAGAACCTATTCAAGAATTTATGAATTTCTGATGTATGATGATGAACAGTAAAACAGAGCAGAGGGTACATTAAGTTTGTCCTTCCGTTTGTAAACCACAGAAGAGTACTGGGCAGGTATAGAAGAGCATATACAGTGTACTTTCTTGAGCAGCGACAGTAGAGGATGAGTTGATGAAAACCCATGAAAGCTGTTATTAAGATCATGTAATAAGAATGCCTGTCGGATATACTAATGAGCCTGAAGAGAATCAGCCTCCGACTTCACACGTCATCTTTGAATCTGACATTTTTTAAGGAACGTGTTAGTGAAATCGAAGCAAGTTAAATAGTTAAAGAATGTAAATAATATCTGTATAGCTTGACGATGTCTTGTTTTTTGAAATCTTCACAAAAACGATCACTATTGAAATAAAATGTTTAGAAAACGTCGACATGACGTCAGAAAGACTGAACGAAGCAGCGGCCCCCGCTTTTTGACCCGAATATAGTGAGTGAGTGAGTGAGTACTACTCGCAAATAAGGTAACTAGTAGTAGAACTTGTCTACTGCGCTTTAACTCTATGCATACATAATTTGGACCAAAACTGAACCGTTCACTTCGCTGTAATCATTCGCTTTGTCACTCAAACTTGTAGAAATGATTTTTTATTTTGAGGCCTAACCGAAGTACGAGTATATAATGTCCAAAATACCACAAATATGACGATATTTTTGACTTTTTTGTAATTTCCAGCGACAGGGTGACGTTAATCTTAGTTAATGCGCTGCCACGCCTCTGATCTGCATCTGCAACTGTTACCAGATCGTGTGTAAGGTGTAAAAAAGAGACCTGTTACTACTGCCTGTAGAGTGTTGTTCTTTTAGAGACATGCACTAATATTTTGTTGTTGTTTGTTTGTTTTTCTCAATTACCCCGAGCGTGGGTTAACATTTTCCGAAATGTTAAACAGTTAACCGCAATCAGTTAATCGCAGCGTTTCGAATGAAATAAAACCCAGTTGGTTGTCGACCACGTCAATTGGTGGGTTTAAAAGTGTCCACAGCCCACCATAGAACCTTGTAAATGATAAGCAACGTCTTTAAGACTCTTATGTATTGTGCAAAACATTGTTACTGAGAGTAAATGGAGTTCGAATGGGAAAGTGATGAATTGGAGCTCCACCCGGCTACAGTTCGATGTGTACACTGATAGTAAAAGTCTATTATGACCAAAATGAGGTGCCCTTAAAGTTCATTCATCGCATTAATCAAATCACAATTCGAATGAATTGAAGTGCAATTAACTCGAAATAAATTAACCCCCAGATACATCCATATGGATATTGATAAGTGTTTCAACCTCTTCGGTTAAAAACTACCTTAAATGGGTAGATGAGTTAAAGACGATTGGAGAAAATAAACTCGGTAATAGTTGCATACTTTGTTGTTGTACTCGTATTTTCATTGGAATGGGCCAGTCGCCACCGACTACTAAAGAACACCTGAACACGAGGTACGTGTGTTTATTGTACTTCACTATCATCACTATTATTATCACTGGGTATACTTTTTAAGTCGTCTGTCGCACCTCAATTCTTGTATGGTTCTGCTTATGGCTGGAACACAATACATTGGATGCGGTTGACCAGGAGAACTTTATTTGCGTTCTGTGCATTGACATTTGTATCAAATGGAGGAGGAAAAGTTAATGTCTCCCTAGAAACATATACCCAGAAAAGAGTGAAGCGTTTAACTTCTTGACTTGAAGGCGATATTTTTTGGAATGTCTGACTTTCGGTTTCTTGTATTAAGTTTAAAATGATCAAACTTGAACATGTTTGCGAGGTTGTCAATCGTTCCTCCGCGTGAACACCGACATCGGCAACATTATCATCTGCTTCATCATCACCTTCGATCGTTGGTCCCTGAAGCCGGCTGTGGGGACGTGCAACACAGTCAGTTGGCCAGTCAATCGGTCCAACACGCTTTTCGTCCAACATGGAATCCGCCTCAAAGAAGCTTACAGTGCTTTCTTCCTGGTTGCTTTATCTGACATCTTTTCGGACCGCTGCAGGCCATTCGTTCGCATTATTTTCAGCTCTTTTAACCTGCATCATTAACGCTTTATTTTCCACGTTTGAATTTGATTCATTCTGGACTCGAAGTCGTTCGCTCCGTTTTCAGAGAATTTTGAGTCGTCGTCGTCGTCGTCGTTCTGTTGCATGTATTGATTTGAGTTACCAGTTTCTCTCACTCTCTCTCTCACTCTCTCTCTATCTCTATCTCTACCTCTTTTCCTCTCCTTCGACTTTCAACCGGCTTAAAGTCAACAACCGCCACGCTTGGGGTTTTCTTGGTGGACGCGCGCACACGGATATGATGTCGTTTACGCATCAACAGTTCGTAAGGCCGTTTCTTGGTGCTTCTATTCTTGTTGTTGTTGTTGTTGTTGTTGTTATGTTTGAGTGCATGTAATATTTGTTGTTGCCATTGCCGTTGCCGTTGCTGTCTGTTAATTTTTGTGAGCGAGCACAATAAATGCCATCATCAAGCAGTTGTTTCATCCGTGCCTCCGTTCGTCATTCCGTTGATTGCGTTGAACCACAACTCGAGGCCCTTTTATAGGAATTAAAACCGAACCACGCTCAACTGCAAGCACATTTTTCTCCAGTTATAGTATTCTTCTGATTCACATACCCTACAGCAGTTGAGTCGGTGCGTTCAGTTTGGTTTCGGTCAGCATGTCGTTTTATATTTCATGATATTGACGATTCCAAGATTAGTTAGGTTCGCATCTCATCCCGTTTTTTTGTATCCGGGTCTTAGCTATTATCTGGTTCAGAAAAATCCCAGCTAAAGTATGAAGTAAGATGTACCGGGTCCACACCGGGTCCACACCGGGTTTAAGTGCGGAAAACTTTTAACCGGGTTTAAGTGCTGTATTAAGTAGTTGTTTTCACTTCATCTCGCTGCAGTTTTCTTCATTTTCACAGAACCCGGAGCGTTTTTCTTTTATTTTCTTTTGTTGATTCTGCTACTTTCAAAACATAACCAAATAAATGCCGCCAGGAGCCGCATGCGCCGAGGCCGCGTTACCATATCAAGGTTACAAGCCACCATTTCAGGCTGTGGGTTGGCTGCTTTTGGCCGTTCCACTGACTGGCGTCGGCTTCATGTGACTCCACGCTTGGTTGTGTTGCTTGATTTCTCTTGCTGACCGATTCGGTGGCACCAGAATGCAGCAACCATTGATATTTAGTGCAACATAAGATCACTCTCAACGAAGTGACACAAATTGCGACGATATACAATCTGCTCTGCACTCGATTCGCACAGTCCTAAGAAATGCCTATATATTATACCTTCAGGGCAAATGTTTCCTGCCATCTCCGTCCCTCTCCCGCTTCTGTTCAACAGCATCTCGACTGCTACTCATTCGGCACACTACTTTAGCGCTTTCTTGGCTGCCATGACACACTTGATCAGCAATAAAATAAATAAATGCATACCAACCCCGGTATTAATTAAATGCAATGAGTGCACAGCAGGAATCCGAGCACTTGAACGGAGTCAATTAATTGAACATCATGTGCACTCACTGCGCCCGGCCTCATCTGGCCGCAGCTCGCATCGAGTACTCAGTGCCGCAGACGCAAGAACTTTCATCCCGCTCTAAATTAAGGAAAAACAAATGAACGGCAGCTCTTATTTACAATATCATTAATTGTTTTGCCTTTCTTAGTGCATTCTTTTTGTGATTTCCTTCAATTTGAGTAGAACGCAGCGCAAACTAACTCTGGCTCGCCAACGGAAAGCTTAAAGTAAAGCATTATTATATCGTTCATGAATGTTTTTTATTATTTCTCACAGCCTGCTGCAGAGTGTTCGCATTTGTGTTTTTTTTTTCTATTGTTGTTGTTGTTGTTGTTGTGCTTGATGCTTTTCGCTGCTTTGACTCGCGTTTCGTAGAAAAAAGATGCAGCAGCCATGAATCTCCAGCGGATTCTACGAATTGTTTATTATTGTGTGTGGGGGGAAATCGTCGATGCCGATGCCGATGCCATCACTATCACCGCTCCACATCTACCTATGGATGTGTGTGTGCGTGTGTGTGTGTGCTTGTGTGCGTATGTTATGTATCTCGAAAACTAAATAAGTTAAAGTCAGTCAACCGTTGCTTTTGCTAGATCTCTCGCCACGTTCGTTGCTATAGAAAATCCACAACGCTATAGTATTCCATCATCCCACAGAAACATCCCACAACAATAACAAAATCGACAACATCCCAGAGTGGATGGATTTCATTACAAGCAACGCCGCTCGCATTCGCATGAATTCATTACGTCCGACGAGCCGGATGTCGGTGTCGCCGCTGCTTTATATGGCGCATGAGGATATACCATATGGTAACGAAGCCGGACATGCTACAAACACACATGCGTGTGTGTGTGTGTGTGTGGTGTCTATGCAGCCATTTTGCTAATAATAAAGCAATTAGTTATGTTTCCCTAAACAAACACTATTGAAATGTGCTACATTTTAAACCTTTTTTAAATGTGGTATCTAATTTGGATGTAATATTAGATGATGTTTACCGAGATCATGCGCCAAGAAAGCATTTCTTCTGGTCCTAAATTCCCAACCCATCGTTGAAAGTGAAGAGGAAACACAGTAGAGGAGATACTCTTAAGGATGACTATAGGGAGAGGGACACTTTGTTGTTGCATTCAAGGCTCTTTTGAAGGTTGTCTAGCTTCAGAAGCTGTGCCATCATCACATCCATCATTTGCAATATTAAAGACGATTCAGGAAGGTGAGCGTTCAGAGTGAGAACGGGTTCATTTCCATGTTGTTCAGTTCAGAGGCCCAACATGGATTCTTTCTCTTTTTACTGTTATTTTCACTCTTCTCATCTCGTGTTCTTGCATAATAATATATTAGAACAGTTTACTATCTTATCGCAGTCTGTTTTAGTATTTTTCTTGCACTATTAATGCACATATAATCAGTGCAAATAAAATATTTATCAACAGATTAATTAAAACAAAATTAATACAAATTTAGAAAACTGCACGAAGCACATTATATATGTACATACATACATACGTATGTGTGTGTGTGTGTATATGATTTACTGATAAATCCCAACAAGACTCATGAAATTCATTCAGCAGTCAGTCGTGCAAGCTTCAGATACGTACGATTCATATATTAGATAGCGAAATGTAGTATAATGAGACAACAATAACAGCAACAGCAACAACAACAACAAGGAAGTAAGTAAATAACAGATTCGCAATAGCGAAGTGGAAATGAAGTCATACTAAATGAAATAAAATATAATTCATTCATCAAGAAAACGTACTCGAGAGCAGTGACGAGTGCCACTTGAAGCAACATGATGAGAAATCATCATCGGAGTAGTCGAATGCAACGCATGACGAGTACAGCGACGGATACACTAACGTAAGCAAGACTCAGTTAATCAGGGAAACGCGTAAGAATTATCTACAGCTTGACCGAAGTTGTATATATGACCCATATTCCCACGACGAAGTATTCAAAGCGAGGTTAGCTACTCAAATGTACATATATGATTACTCATGAACAGACGCGAGTATGAGTTCTATTATTCACTATTGCCACTTCAATTCTTTTGTAGCTTTATAATATATGTACATAGTTATGTAATGTTGCTGATTGGTAAGCTACAAACATGCAGTTTCTTCAGAGACATGAAGTGTCCTTCAGAGTGAAGTGAGTGAATGCCAGAAAGGCGAAGTGTATTAAATGTAAATAAAAAAACCATCTTAAAACATTTAATATTTCGCTCATAACTAATTTGGATGATTGTTAGTGGAGTATAAATCGAATAGGGCGTGTCTATAGACATAAAAGTGATAATAGACATACAACTAATAAATGATGCAAATGAATTAAGCGCATTTCAGTTACTGACAAGCAGACAAAAGTGCAAAACTGCTGAAAATGTATCTCGTAACTCCTCGAAGTCTCTGGAAAACATAAGAGGTCTCTACCCCCCCGGCCCCCTTTGAGACATTTCAGTTTTTATATCCCCAAACGAAATAAATACATATGTATGTGTTATCAATAGCAACATGTTGACGAGGAATTGAACAACTATCCGTGAGAATGTATGTACTTGTATACAACTACTGAATAGCAAATCGAAATAATGGAATTTAACCAATTAATACTCGACCTTGAACACAGTATTATCAACTGATAGAGTTCCGAAAATTGGTGTTGTCCGCGTAACATTCCGTTATCTATTCTGTAAAACGTTAGCCAGAGACGTCTATCGCTTTCATGTCGGATATACACTGTATACACTCTATCGATGATGATGTGAGCTATTAACATAAAATTTAATGGCTGAGGTTGTACAGTTACACAGAAAATGTGCTTGCAAATGGGCGTGAAGTATTCAAATGTAGAGAAAGTAATACCGATGCTATGTACATCAGAATGGCACCACTCTATAGACTCTCAATTCGAACATCTCGAATAGAAAACAGTCTCAGGAGGTTGTAGGGTATTTGAAGCCATTCAGCCGTGCCGCAGGTGTGAGTAACAAACTCTATGCGATGTTTATTGGTACACTAATTCATCAATTTGATAAGCGGTCATAAACGAGGAAATTGTCAAGAACTAGCAATAAATAGGAATATACTCAAAAAGCTATAATAAACCATAAATTAATAAACAAAAAGTATTACAAAACATCCAGAAAGAGATGTAGATCCGTGTTCTCTGCGATTCCTACGCAAGTCTGCGTGTCATAAGACTGTTTCGTTCGAATTCAGTTCGATCAGTGACGTAAGTATGCTCGTTACGTCTGCTTTCGACTATTTTGGTTAAGGCTCTAAACTCTCCGTGTATCTCTCCTATAGATAGTATATCCTTGATGCATGTCTTCAGATTGGTTCTGAAGCTTGTAGCCAAACACAGGCAGGGCTCTAAGCCTTCTATGCATAAACAGGTACCCGTGTCAACCTGCCGGCACTAGAAAAGTTCTGTAGAAGTACCTGTATCAGCACGAGCACATGCTCCAAGTGTTCCTTGAAGTGTTATTTAATGTGTTTCAATGTGTGCTGCAAAACTACTGCAGTACTCTTCCGATTTCGTCTTTCTTCCAAACTCGGTACATGCCTCAAGTGTGTTCTTCAAACCAAACACATTGCGAACCTGTCACCTCGACGCAGGACACACTTCTCGATACTTCGCTGTGGATCTGCTTGCCTTCGAGTCCCGTTGTAACGAAGCAGCTAAGCGAATTCTTACGAAACACAACAAAGGACATTAGTGCAGGATTAAACGGATGCTGCTACTCATTCGATTCCACACGCAGAAACCAAAGAGTCGTGCAGAACTCTTAGGTTTCCGCTGGAAGTTGTGCTGAATTCGTCTGTCTGTCTGTCTGTCTGTTTGAATGTTCTTTAGTCCCAGATCGGCTACAGTGTGATTCAGTTTTGTTCTCGTCCTTTTCGAGTGGAATAACAATAAATTCACGTTTTGCATGCTGAGGTCTCAAGGAGAAATCCAAGCATATTATTGAATCGAGGAAATAATGACGAAGGAGTTGAGTTCAAACAATGTTTGCCCTCAAATTAGCTACACGACAGCATCGAGGGAGTTCTGTACTCGAGCATAAGATGTACTTATGTATGTATGTGTGATGTACTTATTCATCACGGAGGCAGTGATGGACAGATGCACTCGTGTCTAGGTTCGCGATCTATTTTATGACCGAGATAAGAATGTGAACTCTTGAGATTCAAGTGCGAAACAAGGATGGTGCAGAGACCAGCAGTGTCTATACTCAGAGAGTGAGTAAAGTTGTATATTTCAATAATTAGGTACTTCAAATGCAAACAGATCACGTTTAAAATCTTAAAACTCTCGAGATAAAGAATAGAATCCAGTCGTGTGATAATCCGGGCACCGACATGGGTTCATTGATGGAACCAGAACGTTTGCCTGGCGAAGTCACACATTCCATCAAAGGTTACATTAAAGTGAAAATCCCGTGTAATTTTGGGGACTTTTCTTAAATTTGACAAAATACATTATTTTTTCAGTTTTATGAATCAGTTTTCGTGATTCGTATTTAAAGGAACCTTGATTTGGAGGACCGATATAATTAATAAGTTGACACATGTTGCCTAAACATGCCAATAATGTGCTTTATTTTTATACCCTACACACGAAGTGATAAGAGTACATTCAGTTTGCACGTTTTTAGCGCATTAAAAGAGGCGTGGCAGGTACATAGAAGTATATTCTGGATCCATTCATCCATGCTTATAGCTCAATTTCTGAGTCTCGGACTAAAATATATTCCCGAAAATGGGCGTGGTCCGTCAACTAATGAAATAAAACTCGATTACAGTAGAACGAATAGAGTTATGGTCATGAAACTTGGCACGAATATTCTCTGTCATCACAGGCTATTTGGGAGTGAAAATTGGAAGTGAAAACTCGAACCAGCGATAATAATGGAACGGATAACGCTGATCCGTTAAATTATTAGAAGTCAACTATGGACTTATATTTCGGGTGTAGGGCACATGAACTTCGGCCGGACCGAAGTTAACACTTCCTGGTTTCATTTACCATCTGCTCGTAAAGAGCAACTCATAGAATTCAGCATAGATTTGCACTCACCTTGCAGCGAAACCACGCGGCATCCGTCCTGTTTCAGGCGACGATGCAAGACACTGATTATGGTATCGTTGGTGCCGCCGACGCTGCAACCACCCAACATATCGGCCCCGGAAGCCGTTGCACCACCCGCCGCCTTCACTATCGCTGCTGCGCCGACATCCGGCGGCTGCACACCCACTTCGTTGTACAGAATGAAGCGACTGACTTTATAGCCATGCTGGATGCGCTCCTTCAGATCGGGCGACTTGATGGTCGATAGCATGTCGATCTTGCCCGCGGCCAAGCGACGCAACATGATGCTGGGTATGGAGAAGTTGACCGCCGATCGAATGTGGCACTCGCCGTACTCGTTGGAGCTGCGGCAGTCGAGTATGACGAGGTCCCCGCCATCTTGGGAGGAGGAACACGAGGATGTGGCGCGCAATTCGCACTGCAGCCACTCTTTCGTGATGTACTCGTACTCGGTTTCGGGCATGTTTTCTCGCTGCTTGTTTCCCTCTCGAGTTTGTTCTGTCTTTGTTATTGTTGTGATTTTTTCTTTAGGTTATACGCTATTTCCAGCAGATTTGTCAAGTGATGTTTCTAGTGTTGCTGTTTGTTGGTTGTTTTTTATTTGGTTCAGTTTTTTAACTAAAGTATACACTGCAAATGTCTTTATTTTACTTTCAATTTTAACAAGAATATAAAAACTATAGTGTTCAATTTTTCAATTTTGTTGCTTTCAATATTCTAACTGCATTTTTGTTTAATGAACATTCATGATTTTTCTTCACACTCGTTTACTGCTTACGTCCGCTGTTAGCTTTTTCTTCTTTTCTGTGATTTTTTCCTCTTTGTCTATGCTCCAAACTGCTGCAGTGATATTTTGTTGTTGCTGCACAATGCAGTCACACACATACACCCTCACACACCTGCAAGTTATGCCAAGCGAAGGTATTTTATAATTATTCTGGAGCCTTTTTTTACATTATTTTCTACACAAGAGTCACAAAAAATATATGCTTCAAAGTTGCGTGCTTGGTGTTGACTTCACTTTTTCTTTGTCATCATCATCATCAACATCATCGGCTATTCTCCAAAATCTTGTAGATTTCTACAGTTAAAAAATCCTTATAAAAAAATAGTGCAGAACTGGTTTTAAGCAATTCAATTATTTGAAAACATTTTACAAAAACTCTCTTCAGTTATTTTATTGCTCCACGATTCTTAGGGTTGAATTAGTTTCGAAGTTAATACTTATATATAACTTTGTAATGACTGTTTGCTTAGTAATTGAAGTATTTAATTGATTTGCTAAGTATCTGGAAGAAACTTTACACTAACACCACACACGAACTGCGAGCAACGACTACCGCGAGCTAAATGATTTTCTATTAAAAACAAAAATGTTGCTCGCTCAGCGACGCAACAAAACGAAGAGTAGCAGTCAACGAGGAATTCCGAGAGAGAATGTTCGATGCACGAAGTTGCACGAACTCATACAGTGGGATGATGTTTCATATCTCATGTTGATTCTTCAGCCTCTTCTTCGCGTCTTCTAATGATAAATGACGAAATTACAACTCTTTCTGAAGGCTCTTCTGAATGAATTTCAATGTTCGCTGTGCGTTTCTTGTTTAAAGACTCTCTCTCTCCGCGCGTTCGTCAGCGCGAGAGAGACCTCTTGTTGTTTCTCGACAGTGCAACCAGGACTGATAAGTATATTTTTCAGATTCGCCGATTTCCCTCAAAAAATTACCCGCAATTCAATTTAATTCCCTATTACAACAATTTCCTATGAATTTGAATTTCTTCTTCTTCTTGCCAAAAATGTCAAATTTTCTAAAATGATTTAATATTATACATTTAATCCATATACAATAAATAAATGTCAATACTAAGCAACAAATAAACCTCAGCATAAATAATTTTTATTAAATAGATTTATTAAAGCATGAGTTTCGCAATATTTGCCATATCTTTGCAACTGAAACAAATGAATCGAACAGCATGGCTTACAATATAAATATATAATATACAATACAATATAATATATATAAAAAATTCCCCGCAATTTGGGGAATCGACTCCATGACTTGGCTGCCCTGGTATCTGTATATGTTAACGTCTGTGTAGAGTTTTCTGCAACTGTTGCATTTGGCAACTGTGGCATTTGTGATATCCTGTAGAAAGAGAGAGTGAGAGCGGAAATGAATTTTTGTTTATTAAATGTCAGCATTGCCAGAGCAATATTCCGAAAGAAATATAAATTCTCCAATCCAGTTACCAGTTGCATTTGGCAACTGTGACATTTGTGAATAGGAGAGAAAGAGAGAGTGAGAGAGGAAATGCCCTTTCAAGGTCTATGGAAGGCCATCCTCTCTTAATATGAACAGCAGGTCGTCCCAAAGAAATTTGGCGTCCATGGACTACTAACATAATCCATAAGATAATCATAAAAAAATAAGGAAACAAACATTTCGCATATCAACATAACATCAAACACGAACATAATTTTCATCATCCAGTCATCCTCAATTTCTTTCTTACGGACGTATTCCTTACGTCTGCATTCGTATGTTTTGGTTCGGGCTTTCAAAGGTTTCAAATGGATTAAAATATAAAACCGGTTCCAGGAATATTCGGCGAGAACTCGGTTGGATTTAATTCAAGATTTGCGTCTCGATAGCCAGTTAAGCTGAAGACAGGTTTGGATGGAGAGAGCGCCAAAGAGAGGCGCAGCGAAAGAGAGCGTAGCTAGTCAGAGGAGGTCATCCGGGGCGCTGGTGTCAATGAAACTCCCACCAGTTAACGGCTCATATTATATGATTGGCGCGTGTTTTGTGTACCCGAAATCATCATTGACCCTGAAGTTGGACCGAGTCGATTACATTCTGCGAAGGACAGCTACCAAGTGGAGAGCTACACAGGATGCATACATGCCTAGTATAGGTACAGGCACCAAGAATGGGGGACGACCAGTGAATCAAGAAGTCTCCAAAGCAGTCGTGTTGCTTGATTGCAGCTCCAGCGCCTGCGCTGTAGAACTGGCAGGTTGTTCCAATAGTTACTGTAACCGTTATACACATAAAGCAGTTACATATGTATACTTACGAGTACATATTTACATATGTATATATATACTGCATACCATATACAAATGTGGTTGTGTGGTTGTGTGGTTGGTTTTCATGAATGAAATCCTACGCATGACAAATTCCGGTTGACATCGAACAAGATACGAGTTTGTATACACCACGCACTCGAAGTAAATCCAAGTCATCGGGGTACCTGCTGAGCCAGAATTTCAACAACACACAACAACAACAACAACAACAACAACAACAACAACAACAGAAGCCAAATTTAGTCGGACAAAAGAGATTATTTCCACATTCCGCGAAAAAACTGTCCACACAATTATGAGAAACCGCTCACCGAACAGACCGGATGAAAGTCTGTCATCCAGCCCACGTTCTGAATACCGGATCGCTAGGTTTCTGGGTTACTCTGGTTAGAAAATGCAGAAAAACAGGCGCCCGTCGTCGTTGGCCCATTCAATGGAGAGTCCTTCGTCCTACACGCATTTTCCACTTGAACACGACGTCACTCATGCACTTGGATTTCCATTTCCTCTGCTGCGTGTTGAATGAGATTATCAATGAGCGTCGTTCTGCTTCGACTTTCATTCATTCATAAAATATTACTTATTAATATATACTGAGTGCTGCTGAAGAATTTAAGTACGCATTTTAATACCATTCAATTTGAGGTTTTGAAAAGTTCTCCGAGTTTTTGTATCTGAATGTTATGTAAATTTTTGCGCCTCCGCACGGTGGTCATTAAAACAACAGCGACAACAAACTAATACAAATTCAGAGAGTCCCACGCTGAATGAAGCAACAGTTTCAACGACTCACATTCCTAACATAAACGAAATCTGAGTCTGCGTTGTGTAAACAGCCCACTAAAAATATTCAGCTGCTTGGCTGTAATAAAGCAGTCCGCATTTGGGCTAAAATGACACAAACTTCAGATGCAGCACCCAAAAAGAAAGCAACACCGAATCTTTTATTCAATTTTTATTAAACTAAAACGAAATGAAACGTCGAAAAAGAAACACCCACGTGACCACAACGAAAGTTACGACGTCGTTGGATGCACTGCCCAGCTTTTGTGGCAGGCTTTAAGATAACACCGTTAAAAATGGACAGACAGACAGACAGACAGATAGAGAGATGTACCGACAGAAAGACGGACATACAAGCCGGCGCCACTTGAGCTCAAATGCTTTTACGTTTCATTCATGAAAATGCTCTGTTTTTGAAATGTTTCATTCAGTCTTTCAGTTCATTCAGTCCCAAAACCGTGGCTGCACTGCTTCCAGATCCGTGAACATCGCGTGCCAGCTCGAAATGAGCAACATGACGTGGGCAGCATGTGTGTTTTACGGCTCTCTGATGGCCTGTCGAAGAGGGCTCCCACAAAGCGGTGTTTTCGGGGGAAAGTAGATGTAATTACTAAACATTACAATGTTGCTCATTGGTAGAGAACAGCGAGGAATGGAAGAGAGAGCTGGAACTTCAAATTACCTTGGGAAATTAGTTTTGTTCTTTGTAAGAATAAAGAGCATTTTCCACATGACGATCCACGGCATGCACGACATGTATCCCTCTGTACATACAATGCACAACATAATCAACGCCATCATCGCGTGTGGGAACTACACTTGCGTATATAATCACCAGCTCTCCTTCCCCTTCCTTCCCCTTGTCATCATTTACAATGAGAACAACAAAGACGCCTACGAAATCACTTCATCCCCTGTCAAGCCCACGGATCACCTTCGTTAGGGGGCGCAATCGGTCGGGTGGTACGCCAACTTTTTATACGAAAATTTAAGGAACCTTCTTCGGGAGCATTCAACAAAGCATGGACATGGAGCTATTACGACCGAGTGTATTTTCCGAACATCTAACGTCAATACTTATTACCCAACTGAAAATGGGCGTGATCCGCCCACATGCCCATTAGCTGTCCTTCAAACAGTTTGGAATAATAAAGTGAAGTCTATTCAGTGTGGACTAAATTATATATACTTATAATCTAGTGTTATAATGTAACATTTCCCGTGTATTCAAAATAAATTTTGCGAATATTATTGCATGGTTTTAACTAAATTCAATTCTTAAAAGAATTTCTCATGTACACCAAAAATTTGGCACGGTTTCTCATTGATTTCATCAATGATTTAAATGCGTTTAAAATAGCATTTGATTCATTTCGTTGCATCTTTAAATAACTATTGCGAACTCTTTACAATTACAACAAACAAACGTCACCTCACAAGCCAAAGAATTATTGTATTTACTGAAAGGAATCACAAAACTAAAAGCATTTCCATGGTTTTAAAGGGGTTGAGAACGAGGCTTCTTTTATAAAAAACTACTCCGCTTATACGAGTGTTAAGCAGGACTGACAACACACGTAACATGAATGAGTCACTGAAGCTTTCTGATTAACTTCAGCCACACCACCCCCCGTCGACCAACGAAAGGTGTTTAGCATAAGAGCCACATCATTCACACATTCAGGCTCTTTTTTATTAAGGCCAACAACAATGCTGCTGGCAAGAAAAACCGCCGAATGTAAACAAAGTCGAATCATAAAATAGAAAAGCAGCCGAATGGCGCGTGACTCAGAGCCTCAGACGAGAAACAATGAAGGCACCGCGGGTTCGGATCGCCCACAAACACATGCAGCACCATTTTGGGCCGTCGGCAACCGCAACGGAAGCACGTCCAAAATCGAAATCTAAACAAAGCCAAGCGACTTTAGCAAATCCAGGTGGTCGCAGCTGTCCTAATTTCGCAAATCATCCGATCGATCGCCGTACTGAGAAATCACAATTGTATCGTAATGAAAAATCGATCGGTTTTCTTGCGCTAACCACTGGACGATCCGTTGTTCCGTCGATGGTTCAATCGATTGATCGAACAAGTGTTTGTTGACGCCAATGGAATTTCAATTAACACACACACACAACACTAGCAACTACGACAAAAGGAAGTACAACCAGAAATCGGACAACGCAAAGATAGCCCGATGCCCGATCAAAAGTGACATCACCAGAAGAAAAGACAAATAAAAAGCATTTCAACGCATTTTAATCAATCATCAATCATCAATCAAGCGATCATCGTGTTTAGGATCATTTGTAGGACCGAAAAAGATCATTGATGAGTGGTGAGACCTAAATTGTCTCTCTCTCTCTCTCACTCCTTATAAACGGCATAAATAATATAATACAATGATGTCTTGTGTTTTATCGAAGATCTATGAAGGCTCTAAGATGACTTGCCAGCCGAATCAGGGTAGTACATTGTCTATATAATTACAATACTCGTATTCAACTCTTCCGTATTTTATTCTTGTTATTAATCTGAAGTACATAATTTAGAGAGACACTAATATTTCTAAGTGCGCATTAACATTCATTAAAGGTTACATTTCTAAGATTTCACTCCCTGAAGAGTCTCGCTTCAAGTCGCGGTACCTCATCGACATCGGAAACAATTCACTACATCGATTTTTATTATCGATTTGAAGTTTCGATTGCGGCCGCCTGTCTTCCATTCGATTCGATCCGATTCGATCCGGTCAGATGCCATGCGATCCGAATACAATGGACACTCGACGACTTTTGAAGTGCAATTAATCGCCCGAACTCAGACAGTTGAATACAAATGAAGTGGAAAAGCCGGCCGACGACGATTTGTTGCGTCGCTTTGTTGCGACGCCTTTTATTGAATTCCAAAATGCAGTCTAATTGATCGATGTTGTTCGTCGACGATCGCAGGCAGGAGAGAAATCGTTAAACCATTTACATCCGATACAGACAGACAGACGGACAGACAGACAGACAGACAGACGGACGGACGGACAGACCGACACTTGTACGAGTATCAGCGAACACTTGTATCTCGATAGCTACGCGGGAAGCATGACGGCATCTACTACAGACTACACGACTAGAAGCACAGTGAAGCGATTTAATTGGAAACCTGTGCATGGATCAATCGAACGTCCTCCATGCTAATGAATGGGCGATGAATGAACACATTTCACTATGTAGTAGAACATTTGCGAGTAGGAGTTTCCAGAGCGCGAGTTCTGCTCGATAGTGTAGTGAGCACTGGAGGCACTCTGGCAGTCGTTGCACCCGTCGCGACGCAACAACGATGCCTGTTTTATGCATGATCGGCGAGGTCAAATTTCAACAACTGCTTGCATAGTACGGATGTATATTATATAATAGTAAGTCTTGATTTTTATGAATGAACTGAAGTTAGAGGCTTGGAGGTTAATTAAAGCTCACTTTATCGGATATACGAAGAATTTGAATTGAGTTTTTGGCGATGTTTTTGTTGACTAGACTTCATTGTGTACATTCTCTTAATTAAACTTTAATGTTTATTACGTTTGTTTTTTCGACTGCATTTCGATTCGAAACTTATTCCTTAAACGAAAGTGAATAAGTTGTTTGTTAGGACAATTATTCAATTTGTTAATACTTCAAATCACCGAAATCATTGTGATTCATAAGAATGATCCTAACATGATTTTGCTTCCAGATTTTGCACCGTCTGAGGGCACCCATTTTCGGGCCAGTTCATTGCACCAGCAGCTTTCCTTCGGCTGCATGACATTCCCAACATTCAAACCGGAAGCTTAACGGTTGTCTGCCATGCATTCGAATTCCCGCACGTTTTCGGCTCCCGGTTTTCGGTTTTCTTTTCGTTGACTTCCGTGGAGGCAACGAGTTGTTCGACGCCGTCGATTCTACGACATTCCAACATAATGAATGTTGTCTGTGTGAATGTTCTTATAATAAAAATTGATTAACTTCGTCATCGAATCAAAAACTCCAAAAGTCCTTGAATGATGATTGAGCAGCGTCTGCTTGAGTGGCTGACTGGTTGATGGATCAGTCATCGTGTCGGTGTTTTACCAATGTTGTAACTAGCAGGTGCTAATCAGACAGAAGGATGGGTGGAGGAAGGCGGGAGGGAGGTAGGGAGGTAGAAACGACGAAGTTTCCCGAAATTCCTTAATATATTAAGCAGAGTCTTTTACAAAGTATACAATTAAAATTACGAAATTACATTAGATTGGAATAATAAACATCGAACAAAAGGATTAACTGATCGAAACCGATTATATTGAACGTCCCAGCATCGCCTCCATCAACGCCAATCAGCTTAATTAACGCATCTCTAAAGTGTGTCGTTTCTATTAGGTGCAAATATTAATGATGGCCCAACAGTGCTGAATAAGTTTGTCTATAATGGTTAATTGTTTGCCAATTTATTCATTATTGTATTTAAAAGCAAATTCGATCTCTATAAATTATCATAAATGCGCACAGTAAAGCAAAAGGAGCGAAACTGTACCAACCGCCGTTCTACGAGTTGTCTGGAAGCTGGCATCAATTACCGACTGCCCACTGGCTCAATCAAGTGATCAATTTACTTTGAAGCTTTCTGGCAGACTTGCGGAACGGAGCGCTTCGTCAACTAAGCGGCTCCACTCGCGGACGAGATGCATTTGACCCATGTGGTCAAATAGTTCCACATTAACCTCAGTTAGCCTCAGCAATTGCCGCGAATGGCGGCGGTACAGATGGACTCCAAGCTTCGGCGCCAAACGCGCTCCAGCACTTTCTCCAAAAACGCAACGCAACGGCGAAGAAAGTCTCTCAACCACGACACGTCGTGCACTGAGTGACTTAATTGGCGAGGGTTAAAAAATGATGGGTTGGGTCAAAGCACTTCCATCGCACTAAAATTGCAATGCATTCAATTGTTTAAGCATGCAGTTTAAACTTTAAAGCCTGTCGAAGAGTGCTGCTCGGGCGAGTATGTTTTTTTGGATATGTAGGCATATGAAAATGTGTATGTTGACGCCTGGAGTATGAAAATGAAGCTGTAAAAAGTAGGTAAAGCGTCCCAATGTAGGCAACCTCACAGCCATGTGACGAGGGACGCCCTCGCGGATTTCTCTCATAAACTGCATACAACTATTAAGCGAAGAAAAGCAAGTTGAGGGAAAAGCAAAAACTATAAGTGACGATGTCAAGTCACCGTACATAATGGAAATATGATATACAAAATGCATGTACATTTAATAGTAACATTGTTCCTTTAAAAATGAAAAAAAAACTGGATAACTTGGTCGACTAAATAATTAAAGCTGTCTGTTAAAGAGAGACCAGTTCTTGTGTGGTACAGTATATCTTATCTACTCGCCGAACAAAGTTAAAGCCGAGGAAAATCGATGACGTCGAATAGCGCAAAAATAGCTATTCTCCGAAAAGAAATGACTGCGATGTTGTGTCTGCTCCCATTTCTGCGTGTACCTTTCTATATAATAGCGTACTTGGATTTGCTCATTTAGGATTTCCTCCTACGAATTTCGACGTTTCGCCTCCTCTGCGATACTTTGCATCGCCCACGGCTGACAACACGCCAGCATGTCTGTCCATCATTCGTTGTTGTTGTTGTTGTTATGGTCCACACCATGGCTGTTCAGCGTATTAAGTCATCACAGATTGCAGAACACCCGCATTCGAGCGCCTTCCTCCAGCTGCACACTGTTCAATTCACCTCTCCAACTTCGCCCACTGCACCCACCGCCCCCGCCGACAACAACACAAACTATTTAATATACCCAGCGTAGTGTATATACTCACACAAATCGATTTCGTATACAGTGTAAAGATTATGAATGAAACTCGTTTCTTTCTCGAAATCATAGCCGCAAAGAAGATCGCGGGCGAAGTGGGCGGAAAGGGGTAAATAACAGCACGTGGTGTGAGCAATTTTTGGCGACATGTGCATAGTATAGATATCCAAATACATACCTTGGATACGAACTTATTTTTGTGTAACTAGAAAAAAAATTGAAGGTACGACGTCTTGCGCAAGCTTTCCTCGTAGCATTCGTTGGAGTTTCCACCAAAGCAACCAGTTCCAAAATGTATCGATTCGATGAATGGAAAGCGACGATGTGAAAGTGAGGTAAACTATGCCGAGTGGTATAGGCACGAGCTTCTGTCGACAACCTTGAATAATCAAGGCGAGCTTTTGGGGGTCGGGGTATTTTTTTCCATCAATAATGTTATAATGTTTCATCAATTCAGTTCATCGTGTGATTTTTCCTTCCCTTGCTACGTAAGGTTTGAAAAGGTTGAAACAGTAATTATTAATAATAAATAAATGAAGAAATGTTCAAATTGAAGTCCAATAAAGCACACATTTTCGAGTAGTTTGGCAATGATCAACATGAATCAAAGCATTTAATTTATAAATCAACAAGTTTTTTCCAATATAAGTTGAAAGTTGATATTGAAACTTTCACAAAAGGACACAAGTTCTTTCGAACTGACAATTCATAGACATCACAAGTATTTTTTGGGCATTCGTTTATATTTATTATACTATACAATATAGGAAATTTATTCTGAATTCTGAGTATTGATAAAAACTACGAATTCTTTTATAAAAAATTACAAAATATGGTTTTATTCAAAGTTGTGATGTTTACAGTGACTTATTTGTTTAAAGATGATTTGTATAGAGGTTTGTACTGTTTTCAGTTGGTGTGTCGCAAGTAAAAAATACTAACTAAACTTTAATAATTTGTCTCTTTTTTATATGATGAAGCATGTTTGTAAAGTGCTCTTGCTGCTTAAAAAAATACTGCATGCGAATTGCGAATTTCTGCAATTTAGAATTGTTTCGGAAACACATTGGAAATTTTTTAAAATAAGCTCAGTCAAAGCTTTTGTTTTGGTGCTAAATTTTCGAACATTGTTTTCGAAACATTTCAAGCCTCTTCAAAGTTTTACATTTTAAATGCCAAAATTTGTAAGTTCTCGCCGCTTCTAAGAGTTTCGTAAAATAGAGTTTTTTGTAGTTACTGCTTCGGTTTGTTTCTAGTTTTCTAGTTTGTCTCTTATATTTATTATTTTTGGGAATTCCAATTCGAAGGCTGCTTATAGTAGGTTCCTAGTCTCGTGTCCCTCTCCAGGTTGTCTTTTGATGCTCCAATGTTGGCTGATCCACACTTAGACATCGACATCGATTGGGCGCGTCTCGAACTTAAATTTTAATTGAGGAAGAAATGAGAAAATGTTGCTCGTGTTCTGTGGTTTTGAAACCATTTGAGTCTGCTTCAATTTCTGTGCGTGCAGCTTTGAGCCTGGTAGCATTTGCGAAATCCGCGGTTGGCTGGCTTCTCTGTCCAGCGACTCTTCGATCACCTGCAGCATGCGCTGGTAGAGAAACGACTGCTTGAAGATCGGCTTGGACAAGCTCAAGTGATCGTCTTTTAGTATGTAGAAGTCGCCGTGGTCAATGCGCGCCGAGTCCTCGGTGACGATGCGCAGCGGAAACTTGAACGAGGTCAGCATAGTGGGCGAGCCCTCGGCGATGCTGACGACCTTCACATCCCGGAAATACTTATTCAGGCAGTACATGAAGCGATTGTGCAGCTCGAGCAGTCTGGGTGCGTTCTCCTCCATCTCCTTGACTTCAATGGAGGGCGAGAGCAGCATCTGCATGTGCTGCTTCCACTTGGCGATGGGTGAGCCGCGATGAGGGGTACCCAGGAACACGATCCCTTTTGTGTTCTTGGCAATTTGTTGCACTTTCGGGTCGACCGCCTCCAGGGACTTCATCAGCATTATTTTGGTCAGTATGCCGCCCATGGAGTGGCCAATCCAGACAACTGGGCGGTTATTACCAATGTCGGACTTGCTGATGCGCTCCAGCAACGAATGGGCGCGCACCTCGATGTGGCCTTGGCCCTTCTCGCACGGGCAGTACTTGGTGAAATTGGCCGACCACTCGGTGACAGCCGAAGTGTAGTCGATGCCGATGATACGCGTGTTTGGGTGGTCCTCCGGCAGCCATTCCATGGGCCAGCAATTCGTGTAGTCCTCGTCACTGTCCTGGTTCTGCCACTCGTTGCCGGAAACGCTGAAAACACCGTCGCAGTTCTCGTTGGCCTTCAACGGCACATCAGGGTGCACTACCTCCCAATCGGGGTCCAATTCAGCGGCTTCCTGTAAGGTTTCTACCAGCTCCTTGGTCGCGATGTCGCTGATCTCAATGCTGGGCTTAGCATGACTTTTACGCACAACAGGATTCGTGGATGCAGGATCTGCGGATGCACACAAAATAGACATCCGGGTGAGTATTAAAAATCCATTTAACTAAATACTGCTTACTAACCGATTTGTGGTTCCTGCTTCACTTCTGCGCTCTGCTTTCTTTTGTCTGCTCCATTGCCAGAACCATTCTTGCCGTTCTTTTTATTCTGATTCATTTTCCCGTTGAGTCTGCGTTGCTCTCCCACCAGGAACACGTCGTCCGTCTCGCTGGTATAGAATGCATTCTTGCCATAGAGTCCCAGCTCGGTGGGTTTGCGGTCCTTCTGACGCCAGGTGATGAACACGCCGCCCAACAAGCCATGTATGAACACAATGTCGCCTTTGGGCTTCCTGCGGGTGCGCAGGCGCGGGTGCAGAGGGTACACATTGGGTGGGTACTGGCAGTGGTTGGGGTCATCGTGATCCAAGTTGGCCATGGCCTTGGCCGATATCACTTGCAGCCGCAAATCGGGGCATTTCTGCCATTCGGCCAGGACACCCACCCAACCTGAGTTGAAAAAGTGTTCCACGCTGTTCGGAGCCATCGACATGTTAGCCAGAACCTTGCACAACGTGGTGAGTGTCTCGTTATCCTCCGAAAATATTTTCAACAACTCAATGAGATGCAGCAAGCCGCCTTCGGCTATGATCTGTTCCGATATTTTTACGTCTTTGGTGATGTGATGCAGAAATGAGATGAGTTCTTTCAACATGTCGGTGTCTTGAACGGATAGCAAATGATCATGTGTGAAGAATTCATCAATGTTATCCTGTGGATACGAGAGAAAAATATTTAAATTTGGATTCCACGTTATTTAAACAAAATGTCTTACATTTGGGACTTGCTCGGGGAAGTATTTCCGAAAGAAGTTATGAACGCATGGATTCGGACGCAGACGCGACAGTGAATCGTGCAAATCGGAGAGCACAATCTTCGGATTCTTAATGCAGCCCTTCATGTGAACGGGCAGGAACCAGCGTGTGTCGGCACCAGAGCGCGCCAAGGAGATGGCGGTGCGTGCGTCGCAAATCTGCGCCAGGTGACGAAAGTCCCAGTCTTTAAGGTGATCAATCGAGGCCAGTTGGCGAACAGCCTTCAAGCGTTCATGCTGTGAACCGTTTTGTGCGATGCTGAGGAGTCGCCAGGCAACAGAGTGCTTGAAAGCTTTCCACCATTTTCCAACAGGATTGATAATGACATTGATCCAATTCTGTGGGTATAAAGATCAAAGTAAATATCGAGTTTCGGGCACTGAGTGAGATGAACTCTTTTGAACAAACCCTTTCTTCCTCTTCCTGCTGCTTCAGCTTGCGCAACGACTCCTTGTAGAGGTGGTATTTAATGTAAATATATTCCGGGGTGCGTCTCTTATGGGTCTCTGGTGGTTTCGGGGTGACGAACCTGGAGAGCAGCTTGCGAATGCGATGCTTCTCGTACAGGAACAGACCACAACTACAATCACAATAAGAAAAACAATAACGATTATAAACAGAAGTTTTTAGAATAGAAAAACCTCTGCTCTCATTAGAGAACAGATCAAGATTTATTTTTAGAAATACAAATACATACATACATGCAATTAAAAGCTAGATATGTCAAAACTAAAATAACTTTTAAAAGTTTATAAAATAATATCGTATTAAACGATAACATCACTTGAAAATGGTACCTAAATAAGTAATATTTTCAAAAGGTATCAAGGGCCGAAGTTGTTGCTATGAGTAAAAGCAAACACTATTTTAAGCTTCTAATTATTCTAGACTCCAAATATGCCGAGTTATGGTTATTTTTAAGATAAACTTTTGACCTGCAAGTAATTCTTTTAACATCAAGTTTAACATGTCGATTGTTATTTCAACATCTGATTCGATTTAAGTACATAACTCGCTAAAACTTATGTAAATGATGAAAAATGTTGCCTTGTCCTCTACAATTTCGCTAAATGTGTCATTTTATGTAAATAGAAAGCATGCAGTTTGAATGCGCACGGACGCGATACAATTAATTCGTTAGTCCAACTGTTGCCACATTTCTCATGATGTCATCGCATACAATTTTGAAAATCATACGATAAAAATATAAAGCGTCAGAAAGTGTGGTATCATTCTTTGCCCTGCCATAATATTGATTACGAAGACTTTTTAACAAAAATATACTCGTACAAATAGTACATATGTATATCGTTTAATTTATGGTTGTTTTCTCGTTTATTTCTTGGAAGAATCTCAATTGTACCCTTGTATAGTCTGTGGTAGCTCTCATGCTGTCTCGTTTTAACAAAGTCGCATGTTTTGTTTTGGGATCGTCTTTCTAAACAGAGTGATTTCAGGTTTGGCCACGCTTCCTTATTGTTTTTCTTGTAATCGTGTAATCGTACACATGATTATGATATTTTCGTATAAAAACCAACTCATGGCCTTCACTATTCACCTTCACCGAACCCCGAAGCTGCTATATTCGGAGCTCGGACGCTCAAGTGAATAATCAACTCTTGTTTCTTACGATTAACATAAATGTTAATATTCCAGATCTGATTAGAAATGTAATAAATAAATGGAAACGATGGCTGTTATGATATTTCAAAGGGTAAAACTGAAAATGGAAAAATTAAAGAATGAGTAAAATTAAGTAAACAAAAACAAGTTCATAACTCGTTGATATCCACACTATGGTCATATCTGAATATTTATTATTTCACGTTTGATTACAATAATATTTACAAGTTTTATCAAACTTTTTTTGCATTTTGTAAACAACTATTTGAAATAACGCAATTTCAGTCGAGCAACAGACAGAAATGTAAACAACAACAAATGACATCACTTCATAATGCCGATGAGCGAATCGTCTACATAAACTACTGGCAGACCCCATCGAGGGGCTTGTCATCGCTCATAGTTGGCAACAAACAACAAATGGCTGGCCATGAGAGAGATTAACATACACATATGCGAATGATGAATATTCGGTAACCTATATATTCGGTTTTGCAGTCATCACAATGTGCGGAAGTCATCACAAGTGCTTTGGACGACGATGAGGTGATCGCGTACAAGAGAGAATGTTTGTTTATATTTAGATACCATGTTTTTGTTGTGTTTTATAACTCTGCAGTTTCTTGGAAGTACGAGGATTCGTCAAGAGAGACGCTTTACAAATACGCACGTTCAGGGCGTGCATATTCTGGTATGCAATTTAAATGCCACGACTTGAATGTGGTTTTAGTGAATAGGTTTTTTCAGATTTATTACAAGAATTAGGAGTTTTCCTTAGGAATTTTTGCATAAGAAGAGAATAGATTGTCTTAAAAGTGGAGGCTTTTCCATGTATACATTGAATTGAGTATTGAGAAGCGAACTTTCCAGAACCTGTTCATTCATTCAATTCATTAAACTGTTTACTTACGCTGTGAGGATTCCAACGCCGCTATAGACTTTAGGATATCGTCGATAGTTATGCACAAGAGCACCGATGGTATCCTTGGGCATAGTGTGCAGCAGCAAAGGAACAACAATTGTAGGAACCACACCAGCAATCAAATAGTTTGTCTTACTTGAAGGGACTCACTTTTCGGTATCAGTTTTTTTGGGTTCGTCGAGTCACACTATTTGTTGTGCCCTAATAAGAGTATATTTTAGTTTTCCTTCCCAAATGTTCACTTATTCTCCGCGAACTAGTAATTAAGGAAGCTTGTATATGAGCTACGATTCTACTCTTCGAAAACTTTCAAGTTCATGGAAAACCTTAAACTACTATTCCTTGAGTTTTGATTTTTTCCTTTTTTCCCTTTTAAATCTCTGAATGAAAATTTTTCACTTTTTTGCTCAGATATTCTTGGATTTTCTCTCACTTTTTGCGGTTTAGTTCTATGTTGTTATTGTGGGTAATGTTTTATGTTTTACTGAGCCATGCTTTTGGTTTTAATTATATGTCGTTTAATTGTAATATTTTTAGAGAATATAAATATTTCTCCCTATCATCGAACTTTTCACTTCGAATTTCTTTAGTTGAATAAATTTATCAAAATTCTGTTGAGCTATGCTGCCAAGTCTACCGTGTTGTTCTGCTTTTATTGACTGTGCTCTCACATCTTTTGCAGTGCTTTTTCTTGCTTTCTCTTTTCAACGTGAACAACTGTTGTATATTTTGATGACGTGCCGTCGTTTACAGCTCGGTTGTTTTTGTTTTTCTGGCTAAAAAATCATCCGATAAAATTGTTTATCTCCTCATTAGTTGTTGCGCAAAACACAACTTGAATATCAACAACAAGAGCCAAGAAGAAAACAAAACGAAGGGTGAAGCAACGTCAAAATAAAATTACCATCAAAACAAACACCGCGTGTGAAGAACACCAGAGAATAGAACAGTGTTGCATTAAAGGATGGAAGTACCAAAAGTATTGAAGAATTGGTAAAAAGTCGTACTTGGTACTGATTGAATAATTTCTATTATAATTGTCTATAACTTTAATAAAACACAAAGTGACCATTATCATTGATAATTTGTATTTGTTCTTGTTGTTCAGACTTGAATCTTCCCAGTTTCTCGGAAAGAGAAACCGGCAACACGGTCTATCAAAAAAGTCAATGCAATATAGATAAAAATCTCAAATATGAACAGAAAAATGTATGTAATGTAAATGTGAAAAGCAACACAAATTTCAATACAAAATTCATTGTGCAAGTCGACGTTCGTAAAATTTGTTCGTTATATGTGTGCAGTGATTTTGAATCTTTTTCGGCCTTTCATCCTTTCATTCGGCCTATGACTTATGCCAGAGCTTATTTTAACCAATGAATTCCTATTGGAGAAATTATTTCTCATATCAAATTGAACCGCCGTACTATTCAATGAAAAAGAGTAGATGCTTGTTGTTAGTGCATATTACTTTGCAGTTGTATAAAACGGCAGCCCTGGTAACGTGTACTGCGATTAATGCGATGCGAATGATGCAACACGACAACTGCGACAGTCGTTCATAACCGAAGTCATGTTGAACGTGGTTGAGCGAAGTAAGTAAGAAGAGTGCGACGCCGTTAATTTTTCAAAGAAACTCATTTCGGTCGTTTCATGCGTTTGTCAGTGGAAAATGGAAGTGCTCATAGCGGAGGTACAGAAGAGGAGGGTTCTGTGGGATAAAACGTCATCACATTACAAAGACAAGAGTGTGATCGAAAAAGAATGGGCCGAAGTGGCCAACAATGTTGGCATTTCACGTAAGTAAATTAAAAAGCAATGAATAACACATGTACGTAGGTAAAAATTATTAAAGTTTATAATTTATTATTTGAACAATATTCGGAAAATGTAACTCGCAAATTTTTGCTTTTCTTCTTTGGGGTCGGTATTAGATTTTGCTAAAATATGGATTAAATCGTTAAAAACTGCCACCTACAACTATGTTGAGCAACAGTTGATTTCAACATTCGAAAAGTAGTGTTATTTTTCGGAATGATCTGCCGTAGAAAAAGACCAAAACCAAAATGCTATATTTTTTAGGTTCTTACAGATTTATTTGTATTATTATTATTTTTGTTATTATTAGTATTAGTATTACTATTAGTATTATTATTATTATATTACTTTTGCGAGTGTAGGGTAACTAATCTTCGGCCAGGCGGAAGTTTTGCACTCTTTCTGCTTATTATTATTAACTGTTGCTCATTAATAAATACATATATAAGTATTTTGATATTTCCAGAAAGTGATGCTAGAAAAAAGTGGCGCAATTTACGAGATATTTTCTCGAGGGAGATCAAGAAAATTCCGAAATTGAAATCAGGCTATATGCAAGACTGCATCCCGGTTTACAAGGGCAAATGGCAATACTTCACATCGATGATGTTCCTCAAGGACACCCTAAAACCGCGAAATATTGGGGCCATCGTATCGGATATTCAGCCAAGTATCGAAGTTAGTTTCGGGGAGACGTGCGAAGACATCTCGGAGAGTAAAACGGCGCCGGAAAATAGCACAACATTGGCGGAGGAAGTACGACCCTCATCTTGGGTAAAAAATGCAACGCAAAATCAAAGGCAAAAGAGACTTAAAGAAGAAAGTGCGATGGAGGTGCAGTTGCTGGAAATCGAGAATACAAAGCGAGCCATGATTCAAACCGAAGAGGACGAGAACTCATTATTTTTTCGGTCTCTGTTGCCGTATATGAAGAATTTCAATCCACTGCAACAGTTACGCGTTAGAACAAAATTCCAGCAGATTCTAATGGACGAAATGAACCGAAATCAGCAAGAAACGAGTCACAACACAACTACTCCAGGTACTTCTATAGACGGCATCATCTGAATCGCCACTACGAAGCTGTCACGATACGGTACGTTCTTACATTGCGTTAATCTCGAGTTAATCTCATCTTATAGACCTAGTTTAAGAGAAGCAAAATAGTTTTTTAATAACTCGTATATTCGGTATATTGTTCATATTATTCGTATTAGTTTTTTGTTTTTATTATGGGAATTCGGAAATTTACATGTAGCATGGAAGTGAAACGGTAATGAAAACAAAAACACAAGACATTCAATGAAATATACAAACATATATGTACGTATATATAGATATATGCATACAGATAAATAGATATGCACTTGTTAACACATTATAAGATTAAAAAAACCGATTTTGGCAAGAAGCAAGAATTTTTTATTGCTCTGCAGTTTATCTAAACAAATAGATTTGTTTTCTATTGTTGATTATAAAATACCTACAAGAATTAAATTTAGAATATGAGTACAAGAGAAAAGGAGAGGCAACCAGTAAATAATATTGATCAACTTTTGAGGTTTTGTGAAAATATCAATGAATAAGAAATGCTGTTATATTTCAAAATGGAATAAGTCCATATATCGGGATGTTAAGTTTTATAATATTCGCAAACGTTAATCAATGCGTCACTCAATCAATATTATTATGCAATAATAGTTAAAAGTTAAAAAATAAACGATACGTAGCTCCAACTGGACTTTCAAAAATAACATATAACAATTAAAAATAAGAGCATATTTAAGTTCTTATTTTTATGGTAATTCGCTTCACTGAAATGGGGGTTTTTAAATGTAAAAAATAATAATTAAAATGAAGACATGTACATACATATATACACGAATAAGCAAGTTTATTAGAATGAATTTCAGTTATATTAAAAATGCGATATAAATGAACAAGTGTAAAATGTAAATTAGTTCGTTAAGATAACTAAAAATAAAAAAAAATTTCTATTTTCAACTTATTTCTCGTTTACAGTTAGCTTAGCGAAGTACTCATGGTAAGTATGCGGCTCATCATATCGTTGGATTCTCTCTTGTGCCGAGATGTTTAGGTTTTCGTTGTCTTCCAAATAAAAAACTACTTTAAATAGATAATATTGCCTGTTGTACTTTACACAAAGTCATGTACTTACGGCAAAGTCATGTCTGTAGACCGATGTATTTATTCAGATTCCTTCATTTTGAGAACAACGATCAAAAAAGCCACCTAAAGCTTGCTAAAATTAAAACCATTACGAAAAGCACGCTAATTTGGAAATTCTTATAACTATATCTCCTAAACTGTTAAAGATATCCGGATAGGATGGGTAATTATAATGGAATTTGAAATACATTTGATTTATGTAAAATAAAATTAATTCGAAAAACTAATATTTTTGGAGAAAAGTGATTTTTTACAATTATATTATTTTTTTCTCCCATTTATTAATTTTTGCCTAAGAGAAATGTATAGTTAGGCTATATAGTTTTCTCAATTTTAAGAAAGTGGAGATCATTAGCTTTCTAAGAATATTCTTTTCATTAGGATCGCAGGATTTTCGAAGGAAAATCATCTTAAAACTTAAAATAACGTAAGTACAAAACACTTTCTTGAATGTTGCGGTCCTTCCACGTAAGTATAAAAATACTTTCTTACATATTCCAGTGGTGCTGAAGGCTGTCTGTAGCTGTTATAGTTATCGGAATGGAAAATTTAGGGCGAAAAGAGTTCTAAATGTTATTATACACTTGCGGAATTTTTTAAACTGTTATTAAATATTATAAACTAATCATAAACAATTGAAAAAATTTGAGCCTTTCACGGCGCTTCTCATCAATTTTCATGCGATTGTATAGAAAAGTATTAGAATCAGGAGAAAGGAATCGCTCTGAAATTGTAAAATTTTCCCAACTATTGTTGAAAAGCACTGCAACCGCAAGCCTTGTGTACAGGATGAAAATTATATATTTTCTTAGGCAATGTTCAATAGTGTGGATATCACTGTATTGTTTATGTTGGTTGATTTCAAAAGCACTGTAATAGAGTTTTGTTAGGTTGTTGCATTAAATATCGAAGTATTCACGAACCTGTGAGTAAAATAAATTTGCAGTTCTTTTTTCAGTAACGCAATTGATACTATTGCATACTTTTAGAATGGATGATTATTGCTCTCCCTTGTAAAGAGAAAGACATTGTAAACAAATCGAATACGGTTAATTATTTGAAAACAAATTAAAATTTTAAATATTTTTAATTTATTTATAGTTGAACCCGTGTGGAACCACTCCAGTTTTGTGGTTCTTGTTGTTTTTATGCTGATTAGCCTTTTTTGCTCTCGTATTTTTATATGACAGTCGTTGATTTTGCTTCGCCGTGTTCAAGTGTTTTCATACTTACTCATGATGTATCTCTCTCTCGTTTGTTGTTGTGCTCCATTTCGACCATTCGCTCCATTTTTGCTTCAATTATGGTCAAATTTCCATTGTATAAAAATGAAGTGCAGTTACATCGATTCTATGATTGCGTAGGTCTGTTATTTTTGTTTCGTTTGGAATGACGTCACACCGGGTAAATATAACAGCTTCTTTAAGGTGCCTACACATCGCTTGTAGCTACCGGTTTTAAATGAGAAAATAATTTCTTAACCATTTTAATGTTTGTCCTCACATTTAAAATAAATTTAATGCTGTTTATCGGTCGTTCGATCGTTGAAACGCTTCTACGATACAAAGCTACATTATAAACGCGGGATGCTTGGTGAACTATGGACACATGAAGAAATACTCTTGTGAGTTCCTGGAATATATGTACACACACACACACACACACACACACACACACACCCATACATACATATACTCATACCTCTCACTAAGCTGCGAGCCAGGCTCCTTTCTGTTTGGTTAAATTAACAAATTTTACGCATAAAATTAAAAACTGCAAAGTACTTTAAACTTTTATGTTGTCCGTGATTGAAATTCGCAGTAATAATGTTTCGCTTTGTTGTGCAGCTGCTGCTTGGAGCTGGAGCGAGGTAAAGAACCCCATCATTTGGGCAGTAAAAAGCGCAGTGAATGAAACCCGAGCCTGCGCAGCGACAATCAATAAATTCACTTAAAAGCCTCTTTTCGCTTTAATGTGTATCGAGTGGAATGGCGCAACCCACAGCCCGCAGCCCGCAGCTCCCTGCACTGCTGATTAGCAAACAAGAATAATAAAAGCTACAGCAACAATAACAACATGAACTGCAACAACAACAACAACAGCAACAACAACAGCAACAGCAACAAGTGTGCACATCGTGTTACGAGCTGCCACCAGCTTCAGAGCGACAATCGGAAGATAACGACTTCTGCCGACTGTGCAACCAGCTGGCAGCACTTCTAAGGACAGTAAAACTTCTTATTAAATAAAGGTTTATGTTCGTCTACTTGTTGTTGTTAGTTGCACATTTTAATTACTTATTTGAAAGCTGTATTAACTCAAATAAGCTTCAAAATGCGAATTTGATTGTCTTTTTATGGTCTCGAAAGGATCGTTGAAGAGCAAATCTTCACTAATTTACAAATGGTACTCAAATTGTAACCAAAAATTATAACGATTGCATACACTAAAACTTCCTTTCAAATTTTAGGTTGGTTCTTCTTTCTTTTCGATGTTTTCGAGCTGCGTCGAATGCGTGAGTCCGAAAGCCATCGCTTACCATGCAAGAAGAGGGTAAGCAGATGCAACACAGTCAACAATGTTGTGTCGCGCTGGCGTTGTTGTGTCAGCAGCTGAAGTGTTTGCCGAACACGAAACATGTTCTTGCCATTAACCCACATAAGTTGATGTCACTTCGGTGACAACAGCGAGCGGTTGTCTGCCTGGTTTGGTTGGCGTGCCAGCTACTCACTATAACAACAACAACAACAGCAACAACAGTAAAGGCATCAACCTATGCATGTATATAACAAGTGACAAAAACAACGACATGACAAAACACGGTACTGTCATCAGGTTAACATACCCCGATGTATGTAATTAAAAAAAAAAAAAAACAGAAATTGAAAAAAAATTGGAAATAAATTCTTCCATTCATAATAAATGTAGTTGAAATAATAAATTAATTATCCTTTAGAATTTAATTAATTATCAATCAAAAGTGATTTATAACAATAACAGAAGCTATAATAATAACAATCACTAAAGTTCAATAAAGAAATCATAAAATATTTTAATAGTTGCCACAAAGAAACGAAATTAAAGAAGCATTTTTGCCAAAACAAAAACAACACAACAACAACTGTGCCACGCACATGTTGTTGCATGGCAGTAACAACATACATAGTTCGAGCGGTTGTTGTTGTTGTTGTTGTTGCTGGCATGCGCAACATAATAAAAGAAATGATTGGCAATCAAAAGCCGCTTGGAAGCCGCTGGAAGCCGCTTGAACGTGGTCAATCAGCGCGCGATGGACGCGTGAACAACGTGGTTCACATAATGAACAAGCAGCCACCGAAGTCTGTCCACCGATCCATCCGTCCGTCCGTCCGTCCGTCGGTCCGTTTTTGCGCCCGTCCGCCTACCGTCGGCGCCCATTGCGAGTGCGCGCTCGTTAATTGCCGCTTTTCTAGCCACGTCAATTGTTGCTGACGTTGTGGCTGTTGTGAACAATCAACGGATTGACAGCAGAGACAACCAACAGCAGCAATGGCAGTAATACCAATAGCAGCAGCAACAACAACAACAACAACAACACCATCACCATCACCAGCCAAGTAACATACTTATAAGTCCAACAGTGATTACAATTCCTGCCTGCAATTGGCAACATGTTGATCTGTGTTGCTGCATCGGAGCAGGCAAATTGCAGGAGTTGCTCTTGCTTGCTTGCTCTTTTTTGTTGTTCTTTTATAGTATTCTTTCGTTGTTCTCTTTCGTGCCGTTCTTTTATTTCACTTTTTTCCCCGGTGAAATGTGCAGAAAATCATCTTTGATTGGCCGCATGCCGTCTTTTTTCATTGCAAAGAAGATGTAAAAGACGAAGAAGAAGAAGCAGCATCATTTTCAACATCAACATCAACATCAACAACAACAACAACATCAACATCAGCAACAACAACAACATCAGCAAAGTAGGTGCGAGCTGATTGTTGATTGTTTGCTGGAAGTGATCATTAAAAAGGTTTTAAAGTTTATAATTATATTTGGAATTTCTTTTCATTTCCATACTTTCGCAGTGCAAATCTTTATTAAACTGCAGTTTAGGAAAAAACTATGATTAGAAACTAGAAACTTTTAAGCGCTAACAATAATAATATTAATAATAATAATAGTAATAACAATATTCTAATTATTATTATTATTTTTATATAACATTAAATTATTATAACATTAAATTATTATTATATAATAATTAATATAATTATTAAATTATTATAACAAATTATAACATTATTATTCTATTATAAAGGGTTTTCCAATAAGAGGTGTAATTTCGATATTCAAAGAAAAATGCCATTTTTTAAGATAAATTATCGCATGTTTATTTCGTAATAAAGAGGAAGGTATGTCGTTAATAATGAAAAACAACATCAGCCAAATGGCCACCACGACCACGCTTACAGGACCATAGCTATTCAAAATTACACCTCTTATTGGAAAACCCTATACTATAATTATTTGATTATGTTATTATTTGAGAGTTTTATTCAGTTAATAATATTAATATTTCAATAAAAGTGTTAATATTCTCTCGCTGCCTTTAATTATTATATGGCATAATTTTTTTATCTTTTCAATCAATATATAATGTGTAATTATAATTAATACATATTTTTTATTCTAATTAGTTTTTTAATAATTAAATATTTGAATTTTTGGTCGTTTTAAAATAATGCTTAATAGAAGATTTTTTTAAAAAATGTACAAATTTATCGAAAATAATTGCTGTCACTTAGTTAGTCGATAACTGAGTAACATAACCGGTTATTTTGCAGATTAATCCATTCGCTGCCAAATAAAATCGTGTGCTTATCTACAAGATATTGAATTGTGTGTGTGTTTTTTTAATTTCTTTATTGGCGAATAAGCAATCAAATGTCAATTAACTAAAAATGCAACTGTAACAACAACAACAACAACAACAGCAACCACTCAGCTGAGCAACAAAATAAACATGGCCAGAAGCAATGATTGTGAATGATTTATTCAATTAAGTGAAAAACAACGAATATGGTGAGGGCAACAACTGGTATAATACGAATAACAACAACAAGAACAACAATAATAACAACAATAACAATACTAATAACAACAACAACAACTACAACAACATGAACAATAAAAACAACAACAATATTACCAACTACTATGGACAAAAAATGTCCATAATTTCGTTAGAAAAACGAGTACATAACTAGGGCAAAAAAAGCAATATAATCTTCGAATAGTTCATTGTTATTAGTTGTTGTTGTTGCTTCAAAAGTTTTCGAATGAAGAAATTTTTATAAGGCTCAAAAAAGATAGAATAAATTGAGAACACAAAATAGAACAGAAAAAAGTAAGAAGGACAGAACATCGAAGAAGCAGCAGATACGAGTTTTGTAACAAATGCAACCCTGATTTTCAGCGCCCCGTAAAGAAAGCCACCACTTTTACTGGGTGCAGATCGACAAATAACACAAATTTTTATGTTAATTATCTTTTGTGCTCCAAGTTGATGGAGTGTGGTCGCCATTTTGCAGGTTTGCTTTTTGACATTTCTTCGTCCGGGCAGCCAACAAGATTTACATAACAATTAAACGTGTATAATGAAAATAATGAATCAATGTTTTGAAGTTTTATCAGTTATTGAGACGTTAGATTTAGAATTAATTTGACGGCCCTTTTATCATTGCTTAAATTCGAATCTTGACTTTGAACCTGGACTAGTATTGTTATTGGTGCAGTTGTTGTTGTTGTTGCTGTTGTTATTGTTTTCGATGTTGCTACTTAAAAAGTGAGCGCAGATTTCGTGGTTTACCTTTAAAGTCGTTGCCAATCTGTTGTTGACCAGATTCGACTTCAGTTATGGTCGCAAAATTGATGCCACTTTAGGCAGTGATGCTTAAATTGTCAGTTGTTGTTGCTGTTTCACTGTGTTGTTGTTGTTGCATTTGACACGATCATTGCTGCCAACATGAGTATGTGCAGCATCACCATCGGCATCGGCATCGGCATCGTCCTCGAATAGCAACATTTGCACGCTTCATCAGTTTATAAATTTTACTCATGGTTCTCCTCAATTCTCCGCAATAATTGGATGTTGCTGATTCTGCTCACTCCTTGCTTAGAGCGGCCTTTCAGCTGCTCCTCTTCAACAATCAAAACCAAAGAAAAAACACGAAAATCTTTTAAATTTTGCGTGTGCCGTGATTTTGGCTGCTCTGCGTGCTTGTGTCAGTCTGTCGGTCTGTCCATCCGTTGCTGAGGCGGATGCTGATGCGAGAGTGTACGATCTGGCAACGCATGTTGTGTTGTTTGCAATCGACGATTGTTGCTGCCGTTTTTGGCGATCTTGTTGCTGCTGTTGCTGCTGTTGTTGTTGTTGTTGTTGGTTGCCTACTTTTTACTTCACCGACTGCAGCATGATAGATTTCTTTGTTGCTTCAACAACTGACTTGCTGCTGCTGACAACGAAACAACAACAACAACTCACGTTTATATTAAATGGTTTCTTGGTTGTTGTCTAAACGAGCGAGCGATTTGTTGTTGTTGTTGCTGTTGTTGCTGGTTGCTTGTTCCTAGAGTGTTGTTCTGCTGAAGCTGGTTGCTGTTGCTGTTGTTTTGGCACAAATAAATGGCTCTTTTAATTTAGTCACCGTCTGCGATTCGAGTCGTCTTTCTTAGTGATTCAGTTGAACTTATTTACTGAACTCGTAAATTTTAATAATATTAGAGCTTCAAAGCGTCTGTTAGTTTGTGAAAACTTGTGTTGTTTTCTGAAATGACTGCAGTGTGCAATAAACGCTAAGCTCTTCCTGCACAACATGTTGCACTGCCCCACGGTTCATGCCGCTAACCAGCCCCTTCCGCTCCGCCCTGTACTCCCGCTGAGTGCCTGAGCTGCCGACCTGGCTGCCATTCTAAGCCCTTGCCAACAACTCTTGAACTTTACCCTCATAAGCAAGCTTTTGTTTTTAACAATAGCATACTTTCACTTGCAGCCGAGCCACCCCCGCCCATCACCGCCCACTTTTAACTTAAGAGGTTTACGAGTGGCTTAATTTATGCCGCTTCTTTCCTCGTGTGTTTTCCCGACATGCGGGAAATCGTGCAGTCATTCATTCATTCATTCAACGCAGCCGCGGGGGCTGCAGCATTTAATTGCATTAGATAATTGGCAGCACTGAGCAACGTCGTCGCCGACTCGTTCGCCGCAGTCATGACTTCGGTATGCATCCAGCTCCGAAGACGAGAGCCGACCGATTCGAACAGCTTTAAACAGCTTCCCGTTTGTGAGGTTGGCTGCAATGTGCTTAAGTTTGCCATTCATGCTGCCGCGTTGTTGTTTCGTGTTTCTTTGCTAGGATGATGCGACTACTGCTGTTGTTGTTGTTTTCACTCTATACCATTTGCCTAAGTCTATTTTCGCTTAACATAAGTCCAAATCTGAGTGAATCATTCCACAGTGGCTTCTAACAAGTTGTTGTTGCATCTTCTTACTATAGTGTCTCAATATCGGCTTAAAGATGCTCAATTCTTGGCTACTTCAATAGATGTCTTTGCTCAGCATCACATCCCGCCGCGTTTATTAACTGATTTTCCAATAATAATAATAATAATTATAATAATAATAATAATAGTCGACAGCATTCCTGGCACATTGAGGTCCTTGGAATATATCGCATTCATCCAAGGATTGTTTCGTTTCTTATGCATATCATGGGCAAATGGAAAACATGCACTGAGCTGTATAACAACGGCACATCATTAAGAACCAAAGACATACCCATTAGATCAGGCCGATTTCAGGGAGACTGTCTCAGTGCCCTGTGGTTCGGTATGGCCATCAACCCGTACCATCCTAACACAATACAACCTCCACCACCCGAGATCATGTGTGACAAGGATGACGCTGCTCAGACGTGAGGGCGGGAGAGGACTCATAGATCTGCTTGACATGCATGCCCAGCAAATAACATCACTCAGGCAGTACGCTATGCTAACAGCGTTGAGCATAACCGACCTGATGTGACCTGATGTAAACAAGACAGACAACACTGCAGTACTCATTGATTTTGCTGTTCCTAATAACCACAACATCAAAAAGGCTTACAATGAAAAAAGAAGGAAGTACGAGGACTTGGCGATGGATATAATAAATAAAAATCAATGGAACTTCCGGACGGTTAGGACAATACCACTAATCATCAGTGCAACGGGACTTGTGGAGAAAATCTCCAAAAACACCGGCGAGATTTCAACATCAATGAAAAATTTATTGCAACAGCCCAAAACTTAATTATACACAATCATAATACTAGAAACATGTCATTTAGTTCGGAAAGTTTTAAGTTAGAATCGTTATATTTTATGTTAGACTTGGGTCTTGAAAATGTCCGTAAAATATCCGTAAAAGCGAGAAATAAATAATAGTATTATTTTATTTTTTTCTTTTTCAGTTTCATCTTATGTTATCTAATGACATTAAAAACAAAAATCGCTCAAATCATGGATATCATGGAATAATTAAGGATAATAATAAAGAAAAATAAAAATAAATAAACTAAGTTTAAGTAGTTTATTTCTTTTTATTTTATTTATTATTATCCTTAATTATTCCATGATATCCATGATTTGAGCGATTTTTCTAGAATTCATTAATCTGGAAACTCTGATTATCGATTTTTTTATTGTTTCCATTAGTTAATGATTATTTGTGAAGTTTGAATGGTCAAAAAAATGAATAATTTATATAAATTATTGCATTTTTTATATCCTAGAATCGATTTGATCGATTTACTATCGAATTATGTAATGGAAATACAATACATTTTCGAATTATCAGAGATTTAGCATTGGAATTGAACTTTTTATGCATTCTGATGAATTTTGATTAAGTAATAATTGCTTAAGTAATAATTAAGTCATAGTTTTATTTGAAATAATTGCTAATTCAACTCGATTTTAAATGGATTTCATATGGTTTCGATTTGGATTGTATACGGATTTGATTTTAAATCAATAGCAAGTCGAAAAAAGATTCCAGAGGTGAAAAAAATTCAAATCAGCCAATAAATTTGAGAACCTCAACATAAGCAACAAAAACACAACAAGTAATAATAATAATAATAATAATAATAATAAAAATAAACATTGCAATTTTCAGTTACGGCCACTCATCAATGTCAAAAATTTCGCTTGCAAAGTGTTTTTAAATGTATTTCGTCTGCGACGATGAGCACGCAACAAACGCATTAAATAAACGCATCGCTGGCACCGCGAGACGGGAGACGACACAAAAAGCGAGACACAAAAAAGTCACCTGAAAACTTTCAGTGAAAAGTATGCAAGTTGAGGCAACATCGAGCATGAGATAAAAATAACAAAAAGCAACAGCAACAACGTCCGCCTTTGAGGAGTTTGACGTGCAAAAGCTGCTATGGTCAGCAACAACAACAACAACAACAAAAACGGTGCATGTTTGATAAGCCGATCCGAAAAATATATCATATATACAATACATATTATGTAATTTCTAACTTTAATCTAATAAGCGAATTTCTATGCTTAGCGATTAGAATCGAGACAGAGTTGCCATTGCTTTGAAAACTGCAAACATTTAACAATCAGAACATTTTGAATACTCAATCGTAAATCAGTTGCCTAGTTTTTAGTTCTTATTCCTTATTTATTGCATAAGTTAATGCAAATATTAATACAAAGTTAAATATTTAGTCTTTATTCTGGTTCTGGCTTAAAGATGTTTAGAAAATAAATCTAATTATTTAAGTATAGTTGAATTTATTAATTGATTTATTAAATTAAAGAAGTACAATTTAAGAATTTTTAGCAACCAACTTCGGGAAAACTTAATTATTGGTTAATCATTTTTCCCATTCATCTGGCAACACTGTTCTTTATTGTGTATGTTGTTTAATCGCATGTCATTTCTTATCATTCTTCCTAATGAGTGAGTTTCAGACATGTTTGGACATGCGACTGACTCTAAGCGCAACTTAAGCGCTTCTAAGCTAGTCGCAGATGATCGCCAGCCGCAGTGCTTACTTTAGGCATTACATGTTCAGCTGCTTAGTGATTTCAGGTTTTGCGTGGCGATGAGCAGCTAATTGAGTCGGGAAAGAAATAAAAATGCTCGTGCAGGCAAATTTTAGCAGAAAATATCCACTAAATCCCGCACAACGCAACGCAACGCAACGCAACAAGGAACGATTGTACAACGTTGATTACATCGAAGCTTGTGACGTGATTAGCATTTGTGTCGGATGTGCATCTTGCAGCAACTTGTTGATGTTTGTTGCAATATAAAAGGAGCAACAACAACAACAACAACAACAACAACAACAAAACATACAGAACCCGTGGAAGCATAAAATCAAATCAAGCGTTAAAAATTGGATGGTTTCTTGATTTTCTCACCGCAGTAGGAATTCCGTTCGAAGTGCGCTTTGATTTTCTTGCTGTACGCTTGAGTTGGCAACACTGTTAATGCTAATCGCTGAATTCACATCCTTTTCGATTGAGTGGCAGAGAAAACCACCTGTTGACATCAATTTAAATCGCGCCCGAACTCGCTTGACGCGCGCCGCATACGAAAACGCATCACAGCGCGAACGCGAGTGCATGCGTACGTGTGTCCAACAACACCGGCTCGAATGGCGGCCGTACATCAGGGGCGCACTTTATAAATCGACGACTGATTGTTGAGAAGGCCGGCTGAAGCACCGGCACACGGATTTCTGGAGGGGGGCCGGACGGGGACCGAAGAAGTGTTTGACGACGCGGTGACGCATGCGCTGTCGTTTAGTTTATTGTTGTCAAACGTCAAAAGTCAAAAGAGTGAAGACAGAAGGCAAATGCGAAAATAGACAAATGAACAGAGACGGGCAGCCAGCCAAAGCCAACACAGATGGACACACACAGCGGGACATGCGAAGGGACGCACAGGAGGACAGACACAGACAATGTAGTCTATAGGATGATGGAAAGACTGGCAATAGATGGCCGATGGACAGATAGACAAACAAACAGCCAGACACGCAGAGAGACCACCTGGCTAGACACTCATTTATAGGGTAACCATGTACTAAATCATTCGCGATTCGTCATTCGAAGTGGTTTTCCATATCATTACTCAACGTCAAAAGCCTCTTCAAGTATGTATATCGGTCCCTCTTTTCTTCTCCGACTTGCCTGATCTCAATTTCATTCCTACGTAATCCACGGCCATTTCCAAGTCTGTTGTACGTCGTCATCTATACTGGGCCTAAAGAGACGGTCAGCTGTACTCAAGGAGGTGATCAGCGTGGGCTATCAATTGATCGAGTTACATCACATGGGCTGCTTTAATCCTCAGTGAGTCACTTCTTGCCGATTGCCACCCGAACAGAACTCATTACGTGGTATCCACAGCTTCATCCTCTTCAAGTCCCACTTTCGGCATTGTTGACTTTAATACGCACCTTCGAACTCCCTTCCTTGATTTTGACTTCCTTGATTTTGGTTTTCTTGATTCTACTTTTGCTGTACTTTGATTGGACTTCCTCGATTTTCTTGTTTTGATTTCTTCATTCTTTTTACTCTTTCTACCAAAGCCATGTATTCAGGTGACAGGTGACCAAAAAAGCTGTCATTTGTGGATGACAGCTTGTTGTTGTTGTTGATGTTGTTGTACAAAATGATCACGTCGTTGTTATGATTTCTTTGCAATGCAACGTGTGATGTTATTTATTCTGGCATGCAATTTTGACAGATCTTTGACATTGAATGTGAAGCGGCTGTCAATTAATGTCACATCATACATATTTCGACTAAATCGCTTTAAATATTCTTCAGCTTCTTTGAATTCATTCATTTCAGTCACGTGTCGGTTCTTCTTCTTCTTCCTTTTGTTTCACATACAACCAAACATTAAGTACGAAATCTTAAAGGAATGACAAAATGCAATTTAAAAAGTATTTCTTCCACAATAATGTTTGTTCCCAAATTTGCCTTAAATCGGAAAGTTACAATCACCCTGTAGCGAGTGAATTAAAGACGCAGTCGTGCAAAAAAGTGCATCTATAATAACAGAGGAACACCTACACTACACACACACACACACACACACACACACACGAACAGAAAAACCCACAATTGTTAACGCGAATAGATTTGTTATGTTTTTATTTCTGTCGGACGACGAAAGCAACACAGCGACTTTACGTAGCGCACGTGACTGCAATTCTTGAGCGTCTGCTCTCCGGACGGACGGACGGAGGGACGGACGGAGGGACGGCTGTCTTTCGAGTGCGCGTGAATATTTGCCAAATTTAGTAAAATTCAGTGCGGCTGCAGAGTGTGCTGAGAAAAATACGAGGCAAGAAGAATCGAGTTTCGAAACGAGTCTGAAACAAAAAGCAATAAAAACGATTTCTGCATTTTGATGCGCTCGCGATGTAACGTGATTTAGTGTTATTGCAATGGGACAGGTTAATGTAGCAACAACAACAACAACAACAACAATGAAGCCACAAAATTCAACAAAGAGAACAACAAGAAGAAGAGGAGCAGCGACTGCACTGCCGCCCCCCGTTCGCAAGTTTTGGGGTCAATGTCAATATTTTTGTGTCTGCTGCTTACTAAACACCAGCGTCCAGCATTTGGCAGGAAGGACGAGTGACCGCCGATCAATCGACCGCCTGACAGTCGCTCGAATCGGCGGAATGTGCGCAGAATTCCAATGCGCCGCCCGTCCGATGGCACAGAATCGAAATTCGTGTGGGTTGGTATAAAATTCGAGCCACTGTCACGAACGGCAACAGTTCCAAGCTTTCAGCTTTCGGTGTAACGTGCCGTGCATCATCACAGCGCACGAAATCTCACAGCGAAAAATATGGCCTCGTCTCCTTCAGTCGCTTTCGTCGTCGTCGTCGTCGTCGTCGTCCTGTCATGCGGCTGCTTTGCAGTCGGCCGAGCCGACGTCTCTGCGCTGCGCTATAATCGCTTTGGCCGGCTGCAGCGTCAGCAGGTCGGCCCCACGCCGTATCCCGCCGCCGGCTTTCGACCCGACAGACAGTTCGGCTTGTCGTCGCAGGAGGAATCGCAGACGATTCTCGCAACCGCTCAGGATGAGCAGCAGGAAACGAATTTCGAACAACTGACGCCCGCAGAGCGACCGGAGCTGATCTACGGATCACCAGCGCGTCAACAGTTTCAGCCACGACAACAACAACAACAACCTCATCTTACTTATGCCGCTCCGCAGCTCATTTACAACGCTCCGGAGGCACGACTCGGCTCAGCTGCGGCCGAGTCGCAACGTCTAACAAAAGCTAAGCCCGCCCGTCTGACTGCCCAACGCGAGGACGTGGAGGACGTGGAGGATGAGGAGGAGGATGCACGCGAGGACATCGATGTCGATCCGAAAGTAGAGGTGAAGAGCGTACCTCAACCGCAGCCACAACCGCAGCCACAGCCTCAACCTGCTGTCGGCACCGGTACCGTCACCTATTTCCCAGCTGGCGCGGTGAACTTCCTGCATCCAGCCGCTGCAGCTGCCGCTTACAGTCTGCCCTCCGCGAACCTCTTCGCGAAGCTTCAAGCCCAGCCGATGTTCTACGCCGCCGCTCAGCCGCAGCAGTTTGTGGCTCAGCCGTACTTACAGCCGCAGCCGACGGCAGCTTATTATGCAGCCCCCGCTCAACTGCAGGCTTGGTAGAGGAGGGGCCCTGGAAAGTCTTGAAACAGAAAATTTTCTGGAGTCTAGAGTTGTATTATTTTCCAAATTCATGTTGAAATTAAGCTAAATTTCGATTTTTAATAAGCAAATGTTTGCATTTCGCATTACTTCACGATTCCTCTGCGAGTCCTTTTATCCGAGTTCCTCGCTGGAACTTCTTTCGAGATCATACTCATCTAAGATTTATTAACAAAATTACCTAAAAATGGATATTCTTAAAATTTGGTAATTCTTCATTAGACTGAATAAAGGTTCATCCATAATATTTAATGAAATGGTTCAATCAGTTTCTCTATTGAAGAAATTTCAAATAAGCCGTTAACAAAATAAATTAACCGCTTTAATGTAAATGATAAACGAAGTGATTAAATTCAATTAGTAATAAAGACATTTTTATGAAATAAATTCGAAAATTATAAATCGCAACTCGATTTTTTTATTGACGACGAAATTCGAAAGAATTGAAAGATGTTCTTATCTTTTCGTGTTGTATTTTTATCACTCCAGATACGAGTATCATCGTCACGGGACTCGATTAATAATCTCAAAGTCGCTTCTTGTTTTATTTTAGTCATCGCCAGTGATCGCAGTGATCCTCAACCGACTCTGGACGTGGCTCTGTTGATCGTCAAATGGACCGGAAGCAGTGACAAATGTAGAAATGCCGGTTTCGGGGCAGTCGACCAGACAAACAGCATCATCAGCAACCCGACTGATAGCGCTAATTAATGATCGCTTTTATAGAACGAAAGGAGTAATAAAACCCCGTGGAAAAAGTGGAGTACTAAATCTGAAAATATGAAAATTAAGATTGCGATTTCAATATTATTCCATAAAAATCGGAGTCTTGTTACGATTAAAGTAAAAAGTGGAAAAACTTGAACTTTACTATTTAATTCCAAGATCACAGATCGAAGTGTTTGCATCGCATCTTAGGTGAGACTTAACTCTTTGGCTGTTTATCCGTATTCCTCCTCATGTCTGACATTTAAAATTCCAGTATTTAAAAGCGACTCAGTGAAGATTCCGTGAGCATGTAATTCGTGAACCAATCAATAATCCTTCAGCTGCTTTATTTATCTCTATTTAATAATCCATTTCAGATTTTTTTATACCCTCTTTTGCTATAAAAGTTTGCATTAATTAGCTGCCAACCGAGTTGCTGCAGATGCTGATGTGCTGCTGCAGAACCTGCATTTCTGCATTTCTGTCTCGCGCTTCCTGCCCATTTTACGAGCGTCCAAGCGACCGAAGACGGGGATCACTTCATTTCGATAATCAAAAAGAAGCCGCAATTAGAAAGCGCAGCATTTATCATCATCATCATCAAAGTGATGTTGATGTGACCATAATATTAGTCGCAGAAGAGGAAGAAAACCAGCTGCAGCGGAGACGAAGGGGCGGGCGTCGTTAACTAGGAGCACAAGTGCACAGAAGAAGAAGAAGAAGAAGAAGAAGAAGTACACGTTGAAGTAGCAGCAGAAGCAGAAGACACATCTTCGGCTTCAGAAGGAGCAGCCGCCGCCGCAGTCGCAGTCGCATGAGCAGAATCAGAATTAATATCATGTGGCAAGTTGTGATAATTGCAATGCATCCATTCAATTCAGACTTCGTGGTCGATATCAATTACAAAATCACCGACTGATCCAACAAGCGCTGATAATCGCTTACTTTGCGATCGCTGCTGTTGCCAAACAACCGTCACAGCGCGTTGCTGCCATTCGCACCTCCGTCTAGCCGCTGCCGCTGCCCCTGCCGCTGTTGCTGCCGCTGCGCTGTCGCCGGGTGTCGCTGCTGCCCTAATGCAACGATCGCCTGCATTCCGTACATTTTAATTAATTGCAAGAAATGCGCGCGTAACAGGATCTCCTTCGTGCGGTTGTCCGAATCAATTATTCATGGAATTCTATCTGCCCGCTGCTGCTGCCGCTGTTGCTGTTTCTGTTGGCTTCAATGTGGCTCGTTGATTTATTTTGCTGTCTTCTTCTTCTTCTTCGCATTTTGTGTTTGTCGTGTGGCAAACGTGCGTTCCCGGCGGTTTTGCGGTGCCGATTCCTGCAGGGATCTACGCACCTTCCGTCTCGCTGGCTGAACATCATTCATTACTGCAGCAATTAATTCGAGCGAATTGAATTGCATGCGATGGAGTGAGAAAATTATGTTTTTCATCACACTTTTTATATACTCGTGGTGTACTAAAACTGTTCCATCCAGAAGAAAGAAGAACACCTTCAGCAGTCGCAGATGATGCCGAAAACAGTCCAGATCAGTCTTCGAAATTGCAATCAGAAGTTGAACCCGATGTTTCGATCTGTGTTATCTTTAATCATATATAATATATAATATTTTCCCACAGCTGATTGTATACCATAAACGGCATCATGTCACCACTTCGTTCTCCGTCCTCTTCCTCGGTCTGCATTCGGCTTGAGAGTCCGCCTCCTCCGCTTCTTTGCTCGGCTCTGCGGATATGCAGTATTTTACACAGCGAAGTGCGAAACAATCGATAAACAGAGCTGCGTATTGTTATTAATCGGTCGAGCGTTGCCAGCGATGACCTCTGCAGCTGGCGTTGGTCGGTGATGCGTGCGCGACGCTGCGATTGCTTCAGGCCAACGCGCTCATTCATTGAAGACCCTCAGATGGAGGCTCAGAGTGCAACCTGGTGAGTCAAAGACACTCATCACTGTAATCATCAGCTGTTGTCATTTGTTGCTGCTGTCATTTGTTGCTGATGGTGTTTTGTTGTTGCTATCATCTGTTATGTTGGCACTCGAGAACATTTCTGACGTGCGTTAATTTGACAAGATTTAATTTTTAAACAGTAAACAGATAACAAATAATTGTTTTTCTGTTTTAAATAAAGACTAATAAACTGTATAACTCCAATCTGTGGGTTCTAATATACATTTACACTATACTTACGAGTGTATATAGAAAATGTCTATATATACCCAGCAGATCGTCCGTATTCATGTTTATAGATATGATCTCAAAAGGGCGCGCTAAACAAGCCTCGAAAGCCATGAAAGAGCTTGTTTATTAAAAGAACTTCCGACAGATCGAGGGAATTCATTGTTTTCTAGGACGTTGCTGAAGCTGTTATTATGAAAGTGATCGTTAACTTGTAGGGGAAAAAAGAGCGAACGAACGAATGGACGATAGAGCGATCGATCGACCCGACGTGATGCCATGCAACCTGGCACGCTCGATCGTTTGCACTTGATCATTACTGCTACAATAGACGAGTATTATTCTGCAGGAAACGTAATTGCTACACACACACACACACAGCATGATCAACATGATCATCAAGATCATGCAAGTATGATATCACAATGGAATGGCAACCATAGATTAGAGCTTCGCTAGAGCATAGACGATCCTGTGATGCAAAAGTCATGCTTACTGCAGAATCCCCAGCATAACTTGTATGCAATGTCATAGAAAACGATATAACATGAGTATCACATGTGAGGTGATCTACATAAAGTATAATCACAACACCGTGATCATATCCTAAGTGATCACCGAATACATAATAATCACATCTCATATGAAGTGATCATCATCACATACTCATCAAGCAGCAAGTTGTTCTTCACAACAACAACATGCGAGTATGATTGTCACAAGCGGCATGATCATCGCTTGTAGCATGATCATCACATCTGTAAACGATCAGCGGCACGTCGATTTTACATGACGATCGACGATCATGATGATGCTAAACTCCGTCCAGTGCATTTGAGTTAAGTTCAGTTCAATTTCTTTGCAAGTAGTCTCGTCGTTGTTGGCTTTGCCAGTGCGCACACGTCTAATAATGCGCTATCAACGTCGCAATCGATCGTGATCGTTCCATCGATCATTGACTCCTATACCACGGCACCTTTCTCCATCTCCATCCTCTCCCGGCGCCGCGCATCACCCTCCTTCGCCCTTCACTGGCATCCTTCAACTCCACCGTAGCACGACTTGATATTGTATGCATGCAATTTTTTCCATTATTTGATGCTTCTTCCCCACTCTCTGGAGTGATCTTGCTTTTGCGTTGTTGCATCGATCGTTTGTTCGTCCGTTCGTCCGTTCGTTCCTCTGCTGCTTGAATCACGCTGCGCATGGATCGCTGTTGCGCTGCGATGTGATCGTTCCAGAGTGCGCTCCGGTCTGGCAACTCTGATCTCTGATCTGTGAAATTTTATTTTATCGTAAACGTTATTGTCTGTTTAGTACGCATTTTTATTGCAAATTGAACATTTTATGGTGTGGCAAAAAGGAACTCGCACAACAAACGATTGTTGGTTGCATGCTGGCCGGTTGGTGATGGGGCGAGGGGGGACGGGGGAGGGGGGCGAGGTGCCTGTCTAATGGTACCCGCAGTGGGTGCCTGTTGTGGGTCTGGTGTGTTGGGTGCAGTACGTAAAGCGTGATATGGAAGTCTTTGTTAATCATTTCCGATCGAGTCTTAATATAGACATTAAAATTGGATGCCTATAGAATAAAATAGAATTATATGTATTTCGATTCGGGATCTTGTTATTTTTAGAATTTTGTTATTTTACATATCTTAGGATTTTATTGTAGAGAAATAACAGTTTATACATCCTTCTACTCTTTCGCGAAACGAGGGATGAGTAGGAATGCAGGACTAAGGGACGGTATTCATTTTTATTTTGACCCTTGGATCCACCACAAAGTTGCTGTCTTCTTCTTCTTCTTCGTCTTATCATCCTTCGTCTTTTTTTAGACGTGTCACGGAGGTACGAACTGAATGTACTCTTTGACCTTCGGGTGTAGAGTATACTAACAGCGAGTGCCTTAAAAGTGCCTTCAGTACAACATTCAAATCTTTCGAATCAAACGATTGATATTCTAGCGTGACATTCAAAGATGCTTCGGATATCCGCCCGTTCATTCGGCTGTCAATTTATGCCAATTAACTGATCACCAAGTCGACGACTCTTGAAAATCCTGCAACCCTGTAAATTCATCATGGCCATTCGTGTGGTTGGGGTTTCTGTGTCGTTATTCGTTGTTCGTTGTTGTGTACTGTCGCTTATTTTCGTGCATTGTCGCTTATTTTCGTGTACTGTCGTCGGTTTCTGTGTAAAATGTTTATAAATATTTTGTGTTAAATTTCTACAATCTACTCGTGTACGAGTATTTATTTATTTTCCTTCCCGTTTTCGTTTTCGTTTTCATCACATTTCAAGTCGTGTGTCGGTTTTCGCTTTTGATTTGTCAACTTTTATTTTCACAGCCCTGCCGTGTTTTCGCACGGAGCGGATTTTTGTTAAGGTTGGTCGGGGTTTCCGCTTCAAGCGAGGCGACACGCCGCATATGCAAATCCGTGACGCACGCAAACGCGGCGCGCGATTCGCGACGATGCGTAGTAGTCGCCAGGCGCAGAAAAGCTGGAGCGGCACGGAACGAAGGTGAGTTTTAATTTCGACTTGGGTGAAAATAATCATAAAAGCCAACGTGCGTAAATCTTAAATGGTTTGTTTTGATGACTTCTCAAAGATGGATTTGCATATTCAGTTTTTTCCGATTGTTTTTTTAAACAATTTTTTGTGTTGTATGTTTATTTTTAAATTCAGTAAATAAAAACAACTGAAATGAAATATAATTATTTTTGTGGCATTGCATTGCATTCATCGTGAGTTTGTATTTAGCACCAACAACAAAGCAAAGCAAAACGAAACACAAAAACAACGAATCGAAGCGTTTTTTTCCACTGAATTTACTGTTCTCTGTTGCAGTTGGTTGTTGTTTTTGTTGTTGTTGTTGCTGTTGTTGGTGGGTTCTTTTTTTTCCATAATAATGAGTTGCGCAAATAATTGCACAAAAAAACAATTAAAAACAATTGAAAGCGCAACAGAGAAGAAGATGAGGTGGGCGGGTGGAGGGGAGAGGGGGGGAATGAAGCGAGGCGAAGGCATGCATTCGTGCCTGATACTCATCGGCGCATCTGCTGCACAGTTCGGCAGATAAGCGATCCACCGAAGTGCGGCGTGCAGGTCGACGACCGGAGTTGATCTGCGCGCAGCAGCGGAGATAAAATGAGAAAATAATAAAAACAAAATAACAAAACAAAGAAAAAACCACTAAAAAAACAGCAACAAAACACAAATTTAATTGATTATGTGCAATAAATTTAGACTACGAGAGAAACAGATCCAAAGTCATAGTAGATTGTGTGGAAGGGTGTTTAGCGGACGGAGCGGGGGAGGGGGTGAGGGGGTGCTAGTAATGCAACAAAACCCGTTCCCAGCCAGCTAGAATTTAAGCAATTCCAGAAGAAGGACTTGAAACTCCGTCCCAAAACGATAGATTCTCGTAGAATTGATTACTTTTACCCTGTGCCCGAGTTGGCTCTGGTGATTGGCAACTACGCCGTCTTAAAAACTGCTCTACAGCGTCCAGATTACTCTCTAATCAACCGAAATAAATCTTCCCATTAAAGTCACGTTATTTCACTGTGTTGAACATGACGTAGAATGCGAGGCAGAAGCAGGAAGCAGCAACACTGGCGGAAAATTAATTACACAGCTTTTACGCACTTTTAGGCCATCAGAGATGGACAACCAGGAAAGTTTTGTTAAACCAACAACAACAACAACAGTCTATACGACATACACAATCAGTGCCACGCAATAAAGCGATCGCATACTCGTTGTGGACATCATAAATCTGGCAGCTCTGGCAGCACAGCAAGTGTGGAAACAACAACAACAACAACAACGGCAACCAACGAATAGATAGAAATTCACGTATTCTCATAAGAAAAAAAAGACAGATTAAAAATAAATGGAAGATGTTTTAAAATCATTTTTAGCCCAAGCAACAGCCACACGCATGCGGATTAGCAAAGAAACGGACGCGGCCGAAAGTGGCCATTTGTCAGGATTGCAATTTAGTCCGTTTCCACTGCGAATGCAGGACGACGGCTCGGAGGGGTCGTGAGTCGTTGGCTCAGAGGGGAGGCCCACGAATAGCAAAAGTAAACGAGCACCGCGCCGCAGTTAAGTTGAGGAATTGAATTGAATGAAAACAGGTTTCGCCACAAGTCCCGAGCGTCGTTCGATTCGGTGCAAGCAACGCCGAGTGCACGTCTAATAGTCGTGTTCGTAAGAATGGCACCCGAAATTCGCTGTAAGAGTGAATTCAGTGTTGAAATATTTAACACAATTGATCGTGAATCGTTCTGACAGCACATTCTGATTATGGATCTCCTTCGTTGTCTTCTCTTTCAAATAAAAGAATTAAATTATGAATGATGAAGTGTGAATATTCAGCAGAATAATTAAAGAGATTATTGAAAACCATTCAAATTTATAATTCTTATTACTAAAGTCGTATACAATATAGTAATTTATGAATTACTGTAGTTAATCATGAATGAGTAATAATTTTTACTACTAAAATTTAACAGTTATAAATCCCACTTCTTTTCCCGGTGGATCGTCTTGGAAAACTTGGCCACTTCTTCGATATGCAAACGAACTCTAATTTTACAGCGTCTTCTCTTCGTCTTAATGCTCATTACATGTGTAGCTTAGCGGCATGCGTTGTTGTTGTTATTGTTGTTATTGTTGTTGCTCTCAGCTTCTGTGCCGCATTACAAGCGCTCTTTCACGCCGAGCAGCCGTGTAGTTCCTCCTAATGACCTGCTTCGCTGTGGCTTTCTTTCATTATACATCGAAACCCTCCGAACACCCTCCGTCTATCCGACCCCCTCCCCCTCCCCCCCCCCCCCCCCCCCCCCAAACCAGCGTTGCAAATGCTCGAACGCTCTCGTATGCCGCACGATGGCCCAGATTTTGTGGTGTGGCGCATGAAATAAACAGTTTATCGTTTGCGAAGCTGGCAGTTTTTCCACAGCCACTTTATTAATCCTTTCGGCGACCGAAATCCCTCCTCCTCCGACCACCGCTGGCCGCGTTTCCATTTCCATTCCCTGGACTGGACAACTGAAGTCCAGTTAAACTGTGTGTGTGTGTCTGCAACCCTGACTGCAGCGCGAAACCTGATCGCAGTTTTTGATTTTGTCATTGTTGTTGCTTTATAGTATGTTAGTCAATAAACTCAATACTTGTAACTTCGCTTTTTTGTTTTTCGTGGTTTATTGTATTTTATTGGCATCGTTAAGACGCGCGTTCGTTACAATCAACCAGGAGTTGAAACACAACAACAACAACAACAACAACAACAACGACGCAGTTGAATCGAAGAAGAAAAGCACTCAGATTAATTTTTTGCCAACAGTAGCTTAAGCTGAATATTTCTGTAATATTTTTAGAATTTTTATTTTCCGATTATAATTTATTACTTTGTTTTCTTCAGCTGCTACTGCTACTGGCTCTTCTTCTTCTTCGTGCTCCTCTTCTTCTTCTTCTCCTTCTTCCTCTTCATGCTTCAAAAGAAATCATCGTTGGTTGGCGATGAGAAGAGTGTTTGTGGATTGGAGCAGTGCTGAGATGGCGTCGGGAGGGGGGCGGGGGGGGCGGAGGGAGGGGAGTGGGTCCTCTTTCAGTCCAGATAAGGATGGTGTTAGTACAGCGGTAGTGCCTCGGGTAACATTTATTATTTAGCTTCGCTTAATAAATTAATTGTTTCAATTACGAGTCGTCGTTTTCTAAATTTTTCAGCCTGCTAAACTTGACTTTGCTACTGCGTTGTTGCATGAGTGAGTGAGTTTGTTGTTGTTGTTGTTGTTGCATAGTGCTTGTAGGTTACAATTTGAGTGCAATTAATGGCCACTAGGTGTCGCCACCGCACTGCACTCTGCCACTGCGACTGCGGGGCGGGACGTTTAGTTTATTTGTGGTAATTTTTTAAATAAACATTTTGATTAATTTTTGGGATCGGGTTCGAAGTAAACAAGATTTAATGAGTCTTTAAAACTGACTTTCAAGCGAGGACTGTAGCTGTGGTTGTGGGCGTGGCGCCTACTGCTTGATGACCCAGCTTAATCACAGCAACACGCTGGCGGCGTATTCAGCGTTCGAATATCGATCGAATTGAATACCTTTCTTTTTTTAAAGACAAAAAATTGAGCAAAAAAATGTACAAAAACGATTTCTTAAGCAGGATTTTTTTTTTTATTAAGGAAGTCTTGTGAAAAACTATTCCGTGAAAACCAATTAAATAAGTCATTAAAAGTGGTGTTTCTGTTTTGAAATTTTCCTCGTTAACAATGAATTCACCTTGAAATATAATATTTATATATTTAAACAATTACATATGTACATCTGTATTTACTTCTGGCAGATTTTTTATTGTTATTATTATCGCTGAAACACCATTTTTTTTTTGCTGACAAAAATTGTCTATTCAGCTCACAGTTTTGCTGAAGCACTGCGAAGGAAAGCACAAAAACAAGGAAGGAATCGTGCGAAAACATACACAAAGCGACAGAGACATGAGATGGACAGACAGACATACAGACAGAGCGACAGACATTCAAGAAGCGAGGCGGCCAGTCAAGCAGATGAAAACATGTGCTGCATTTTAAAACAATTAAAACTCGACGACATTCAGCGAAATAAACGAGGAGCAAAAATTCCGCATGACTCAAAATTGCAAAAATAAACAGTGAATTCATAATTTCACTCAAATGCGTTGAGTCACAACAAAAACAAGAAGTGCAACAAGAATCACTTTAGAAATGCATTAAAAAATTAATGAAATTATTATAATATACGAATTTAAATAACTTCTACAAACAATTTTTAAAATTATTTGAATACAATTTTATCGCAATCCTCGCTGTGATCCTTTCTGATGCCACAGGATCACCCTGTTTCTGGGCGACAAAATTCGCCACCGAGACGCTGGGAAGCGTGACAAATCTGTGAGGTGGTGAGACATCCGCAACATCAACGGAGTCGATGCCAAAAGACAAGATGCCAAACCGAACATAAGCAATATTTAAAAAAAGCAAAAAGTAAGGACAAAATAAAAATGCAACAAAAAAGGACCACAAATAAAAATGAAGAAGAAGTCTTCTTGGAACCCTTCTAAAAATGCACCGAAGCGAAGTGAGCAACAACAACACTTGAGCCACTAACGTTGCGTTGCTTGTGTGTTGCTCTGTGATGTGATCACAGATGATGAATAAACAAAGCGAATAAAACCTCAAGAGAAATATGACAACAAGCGACACGTGACAGAATGTTGCAGAAAATGATGACATGCTACTTGTCTTGAAAGCCCCGAGAAAGAGAGAGAGAGAGAGAGAGAG
>OX451348.1:10271265-10293765 GCA_949629155.1 Myopa testacea | reverse complement strand
CAGAGGCGTGCAAAAACCACTACAACAAAAACACAGTCTAGGCACCAACAACAACAAGAAGAACAGCAAAAACGATTACAACAACTACAACGTCGAGACGCATTGAGAGAGAGAGACGCATCACGTGCATTCCGTTGCTCATATTTGTTGACATTCACGCATCCGCAGCTCATGAAACTTCCATCTAACGGAGTTCTTCATTGTTTTTCTTTATTCTCTCTCCCGTCCCCCCCCCCCTTCACGTGTTGTTCGCAGCGAACACGCTTCTTGCGTTGAGCTTATAAATAATGATTATTTGCTGGCTTTTCTAGCCAACTTTTTGTTAGTTTGCTTTCAGCACAATTTATTATGTGCACAGTTTTCCACATGCAACAACAACAACAACAACAACATTTCTGTGAACAGCATTTTTTTCCTCATCGTCGCGTAAAAATCGTATCTTTATTTCTTATATCCTTGACTATGTTCCTTAGTTTTATTATTATTTGTATTAATTATAAATTATAATGCATAATTATTTAAAATGTTCAAATCATTTGAAATTGAAAAATCATTATTTTACTTAAATTATGAGGGGGGGCAGAGGGTCATTGCTCCCCGCATGCAGCAGATTTAAAGTGTTAAAAAATTACTTAAGTGGTTGTATTGAAAAAAAAAACCAAACAAAAAAAAAATGCTTTTGATTTAAATAACGTGGCTGATATGCTTGAAAACAACAACAACAAAGCAACACATGAGCGTTTTAAAAAAATACCTGAACAAAAAAAAAAAACACAAACCTGCACCGTTGTTAAATAATTAAAAATATAAAAAAAAAAATAAATAATAGAGAAATAAAAATATATTCATCATTGTATGGCATTTTTCTTATGTTATTAAATTTATTATTAAAGTAATATAAAAAAAATTATATTTTTGGAATTAATATTTGAAATTTAATATTTTTCGAAAAGGTTTTAATTTTTTCATAAATTTTAGTTTCGATCTGTCCCACTGTGCGGCAGTTTTTCATTCAAATAATGTACCACTTTTTGTAGCGTAGCATAGCGAAGTGAAACGATTGATGGAAATAATTACAACAACAACAACAACAACAACAACAACAACAATCACTGTTATGGTGAAATCATAAGCAGCAGGGAAATCGCAATAAACACAATTTTTATGATGAGTGTTGCTGCCGTTTCTAGCAAATCGACGACGCGTCGTTAAGTCGTCGTTTGTTGTCGTTTTTTCCGCTTGTTTTCCTTGTCGAAGAAAACAAACGACAGCATGCGAAACTCGAGGGACTGAAATCCGAAGTAATGATTGTCGTCGTGAATGTGCAACAAGTGCCGCCTGGCGACACATGCAATCGTGCAGCGCGGCAGTCGCAACATTAAAATCAACTAACGTGGTTAACACTCAATCAGGCTCGAAGCCTCAACGCAAAATGTTAGCAGAAATCGAAGACGATTGAGAAAGACCACGACTTGAAGAGAGTGAAAATCATTTAAATTTATTATTATAATTTTGAAAATTTCAAAAAACCACCAAATAACTTGTTTTAACTGTAGTAAAAAAGAAAATAATAAAATATAATAAAATACAATCAATAGAATATAAAAATAAAATAGAATAAATGACTAAAAGTAAGTGATTTCTGTTAAGAGTAGATTTTTTCTTTTTCTTTCCTACGTATCGCATTACAGTAAATACGAAAAAATGAAAAAAGGTTTTTATAATCACCAAACAAACTAATTTTTGGTGTTTCTTGTTTTATTTATTTTTTCATCAGGAGAAACGTTTACTTTATCTTCATGAGTTCTGCGGCTGGTGGAACTAGTTACCCAGCGACCAGTCCGGCGCATCGCGGCTGCGAGTGTGAGCGAGTGTGTTGACGTGGAGTTTCGCCGACAAACGCGGTAAGCGTTGGCTTTAAACGCAACAACAACAATAGTTGCAACAAAAACGAAGTAACGAACCCAACCACCAACAACAACAACAACAACAACAACGATAATAGGAATCCTCGCTAGCTTTTGATCATGACCGGCAGCAGAGTCATCGTCCGGATCCGCCTTTTTGTGGTACGAGTGCATCTTTTTGCATCTTCCCTCACTCAAGCCGCCAACTCAACCAACTTAACTGAGTTAGCCAACTTAATGCCCACCGTTTGCATTTCTTCGACCACAATCCTGTGGCAACGCTAACACAATGCGTAACTAATGAAGTTGCTTAGAAATCTGGCAGTTTTTTTAAAAACTAAACAAAAACTTAAAGCTCAAGGATAATTTTTTCAACGCTCTTTTTTCGTTTTTTATGCGATCTTAGATTTCCCCCGTCTTCCCCACCCTCCATTGTTTTTGTTCCAAAATGACGTTTTCTTGCTGATAACATAAAGTAAAAAAGAGAAAAATACAACTGAAGTTGAAGCTGGTTGAGTGTTGAGTGGAAGCTGGCTGTGAAGATTGTTGCACGCGAGAGAAGAGTGCCACTTGTGAACTTGTTGCGGCGTGTGAAGATTGGTGTCGCCTCTGACTCGAAATCGCTGGTGGTTCGATTGATCTGCTGGATGGTTGCAGCGATTCAAGCTGGCGGCTGACGTCCGGACTCTGCTGCGATTTCGTATCAGGTCATCTTCGGTTATCAGAACCACTTCCCGTGATCAACTTCTGGCCAGATAATGCTATTATCCACGAATTTGTACACGACACCGAACGAAATCCTATAACTCGATCTAAAAAGCAATACTGCTTGAAGAAAACAAATGACGCCGTTTTGACGAACACACTGGAGCAATTCTATTGATTGGAATTCTATTTTATCATTGAATGATCATCCTCCATCTGTAGGCCTGGATAAGGCACTGGAGTCTTTCAATAATACTCTATTATAGTCGTTTGTATCTTCCGTACCAAAAACTAAGTTTTCTCAAAACTCGAGATCATGATAATACGGAATCCAATAATATCCAAACTATTTGTAGTCTTTTGGAAACTTTTTTGTGTCCACGCTATTCAACGTCAACATATGACTCAGTGAGCTACCCATTCAATATTTCTTCGACTTCCATGGCACTGCCTACAATTGATATAAACACAGTCTTAAAAGCCCTGAAGGCTATTGAATGCAATTATAAACCTGGACCGGATGGAATACCGTCTTGTATTCTAGAATTTTGCGCTAATTAATTGGCATCGCATATACCTGTACTCTTTGAACATTCGCTACGTTCGAGCTATTTTCCGAATGCATGGAATAATATAGGAGGACTATATTGTCTGGAAGTCTGGAAATAGATGCAACAGAAGTAACAGAAAGATGCGCTGCCCAAACTATTGGAGAAGATAATCATTTCCCATATCTCGAGGATTTCGCCGTATCATCATGGATTCTGTACCGGAAAATCTACTACTACGAATTGGTTAGAGTTCATCTCGAAACCTATGAACAATTTTTCTATTGCTAAACAAACTGATGCAATATATACCGATTTCAACAAGGCTTTCGATACAGTTAATCATAATCTACTAATGTTGAAGCTCAAATTATTTAGATTTTGCGATAATCTGATAAATATAGTTGCCTCTTATCTTACCCATGGATTCCTGGTTACATCTGGAGTTCCACAAGACAGCTACTTAGGGCCGCTACTGTTTCTAGTATTCATAACCGATATGCCAACAGTTGTAAAATATAGAAATAAACCGATGTTTGCGGACGATGTTAAACTGTTTCTATCTTTTAAAAATGAATCTGTTTGACAAGATGGCGTGATGTAAATATCATGAAACTAAATGTAAATATGTAAGTGCAAACAGATGATCCGTGCAAAAGCAGTTCCTACTTTTGTGTCTACGAAATCTTCGCCGGGATCCATCGTTACGCTTGCCACCATACGAGCCCCGACTTAGGGTGATGAATCTATCCTCACTAGCTGATCGAAGGATTATGCTGAATGGTGTTTTTGTCTCTAATTTGTTGTATGTCTTGAATCGTCACTGACTACATACCTGCTAAGCAATATCGACATTAGTATTCCTCGGCGCACCTCGGGAAGATGTGAACCCCTCCAGATGTGAACTCCTCCAGATGTGAACTCCTCCTGCAGAAGGTTGACGCATCATACCTTCAACATGAACCGCTTGCGAGTGCCTGCGTAGATTTTAATTCGGTTTACCAAGCCATTAACTCCAAGCTCCAAGTCAATGAGCAAAATCGACGCACATGGTTAGATGAAAACCCAAGCGTCACTAAGCGAAAGTCACTTCATCCACGAGAGGTTGCTGTTCGGTGTGGGTTCTGGTCGGAGGGCGTAATCGGTGCATTCTTCTTAAAAAGCGGGAATGACGATGCAGTCAAAGTGACTGGACTGGTGCACGTTACAATGTAATGATTACTGACAGATATCGTTTTTGCACATATAGTAATTGTCACAGATAATACCTGATAATTGAATTAGAAAACCAATAAAATTAAGAGGATACACAAATTTTCAAGTATTGAATCTGGAGTTTAAAAAAACCCCCCGTTTCTGGCCAAAAATTCCCACACATTCAGCAAAGACCATGTTTTCGTTTGAGGAATTATTTTTTTTTATATTTCACTCAGTCAGTCATCCATTCAAACACTCTTTTTATAAGACACTCAATTTTCAAGTTCGCTGCGTTTTTGGAGTTCTTGATTTCTTTCCGTTCCCCTCCCTTCCGGATAAGGAGAATAAGCAGAAGAGGGCGAATCAGCAGCAGAAGAAGAAGCAGGCGAAAGAGAAGAGAGTAAAAGAAACCGGTCTTTGTTGTCGTTGTTGTTGTTGTGGAACTGAGCTAATTTCGTTGGTTCTTTTGTTTTAATTTCAGTGTACATCTTGTTTTCCTTCTTCTTTTATTGTCGTTTTTCTTTGTCTTTTTCCTTGGAATTGTTTTTCCCCTGCTTTCTATTTTTTTATTGCAATACAATATTTAAAGGGTTTTTAAAAGTTTTCCTGTTCTGAATATTTTTTATGGGTTTTTAGCGTTTTATTTCATAGTTTTTAATTTTTATTTTATTACTTTTCTCGCATAATTTTCTTATATTATCAGTTGTAAAATAGTTGCAAATTATCGAATTCGTAAAAATGTTGTGCCTTGTGGAATTCTTCATAAAATTTTGAATATTTTGTGAATTCATCTTCGTTCACTTTTAAATTTCACGTCGCATGAAGAATTTCCCTTGAAAAAGTTAACGTTTTTTCCCACTCAACCCTTTCGAATTCCTTCAACACAGATTCCAGTCTAATTATAAAATTTCTAAAGAAATCATTTCGTTTCTTTGCAGACTACGAGTAGAATCCTGCCTGCGTTGCCACAGCGTACGAATAAAAATAACTAAAGGCGAGAAACAAAGAACTAAGTTCGAGGTCATTGAATGCAATGCAAGTGCGAATAAATAAAAAGATGAAAAGGATTTGCTGCAGCGTGTTGCGGCGAAAGAGTGACAATGAAAGCGAGAGACGCTGGCAGAGGCAGCTAGCGGCAGCGGAGTGAGAGAGAGAGAGAGAGGAAGAGGAAGAGAGGGCGGTAAGAAAATAAAACAACTACATATTTTTGAAGTTGAGAAACAGACACAAAGAAAAACACTCAAATTGAATGGAAAAATAAAGCACAAAAATAAAAAGGATCTAAAAAATATGCGAAAACAAATCAAGATTGAACTTTGTTCGGATAAAGCGAACAACAAGAAGAAGAAATCATAATAATACAAGAACAACACTTATTTGCAGAGAAGAGGAAGAACAACAACACCAACAACAACAATAATAAGAGAAACAACACTACATCATGCTGGGCGAAATACAAAAACAAAGAGCCCATTAATAAAATACCAACAACAACAACAACAACAACAACACAAAGCAGCAGCAGAAGTAATGGTAAAGCAGAAAATAAAACAACAACAACAACAAAGGCAACATGAATAGCAACAGCAAAGCAACAAGACAGCTTGTGACTGCAGCAGTTTGTATTTACAAGAATAACAACAACAATAATAATAAAAACAACTACAATATACATAGGAAGAGAGAAAAGAAAAAAGATTGATGATCTCGTTCAAGGATACTTTTTTTTCAAGCAGCAGCAGGCAGCAGTTTCACTTCGAGGCAGTTCAATAAAAGAAAAAGCAACAACAAGAACAACAAAAACGACACAAAAAAACACAAACAAAAAAACAACAATAAAATGACAATAACACAACAATAATAACAACGACCATTAAAACAACAACAACAACATGTGTTGTGGGTACAACAACACAAACAGTATGATTAGTTGCAGTGTTCAAGCGTTGCCGGATCCGCACAGGGACCAACAACTGTTTATTTATTAAGATTGGCAACACTACAAGAACAAAAATGAACTCAATGTCGAGTATTATGTTTAAATTTCTAGAATATCAATATTAAATAATTTGTTTTTTCATCATTTTAGTAATTACGTATTTTAGAAAATTTTAAAGATTTATTCAAACAATATTTAAATTACTAGAGTAAACGTAAAAAAACATGAACTTGGCAACTCTGTGCGGTGGCTTCTCTGTGGTGAAATGTGTCGTGTGTGTGTGTGTTTCTTTTTGGTGTCGTGAACGCGTCCGGAGATTTTTTTTGTTGAGCCATTCTTTAGTCTCTTTCACCTTCTGCGCCCTCCAGCAACCCACCTGGATTGTTAGCACTTTTTTCACAATCCCTTCACGCAGCAGCAGCAGCAGAACGGCTGCTTTTCTCCCTCCCCCCGTCGACCCCCGCCGACCGACGCTCGTGCTTTCGTACAACTCTGCAACACTCAACAACAAAAACTCTCTCTCGGAGGCCGTTTTTAATGTGTCTTTATTTTTTTATAATCTCTTTGTCTCTCTCTCTCTCTCTCTCTCTCTGTCATTCTCCCGCCTCTCGCAAGGCGCCTGCGTGGGTGGTGGCAACCGTCACTGGAAGGACGCGAGTCGCTGCATAATTTTTTCCTGCAGTCGTTAAAAAAGAATTCTTCGCTTTTTCTTCTTTTGCAGCTTGTTTTCTGTGTGGATTTTTTTCAGTTTCGGTTACGAGTATTTTTCTTCATTTCATCGTTTTCTGCAGCCAAACCGCAGAGTTTTAGTCGTGCTTCTGTCGTTGATTTCGTTGCTTTTTTGTAGTGTTGCCTCCAGTTTTTTCCCCCCCCTCTGTTTGTCCGAGTCTCTTTTCGCCCTTTTTTGTTTGGTTTTAGTTTTTATGTTTTCGGACACGATTTTCGTGGACTTGTTTTGAAGTCGTTCAGGAAAGTGGAAGTGATTGCGACTAAAACCAAAAAAGAAAACAACACGAAAACCCAAAACTGCAGGATGGCAGCAAAACACGCAGAAGAAGTCGAGGTATAAAAAAAGACGATCGCAAGCAGAAGAAATTGCAATTTGAAGAGCAAGAAAAACATTAACGCTTTTTTGCCCTTCTTTATTTTCGTGGTGCATCGTTATAAATAAACAGGGTGCCTTATTATCCTTGAATCCTCTTCTTAATTTCTGAATAAAGACTATCAGACAATCAGATGTCTTTTGGCACTCTAAATTATTAAACCATTAAACCATTGTTTGCTTGAGCTTTGAATTAAAAAGCGCCATTTTTTGGTTTGTGGAATATTTTAAGTACATAATACTATTGTTGCTCTTTGTTGTTGTGTTTTGCTTTTATAACTCAACCCCGAGCTACGAGTATTTTAAGTGCACCCTGTGTACGTAGCTGCTGCTGCTGCTGCACCTTAAAAAACAAATCCTTTCGTCTGATGCAAAATTATTTTCAACTGTTGATGTGGTTAATGCTTTGTTATTCTTGTTGTTGTTGTTGTTGTTCTTGTTGTTGTTGGTTTTGGTTGATGACTTCGTTTTTTGCCGACTGCGATGACTTGTTTAGATGCCGACGATGACGACAACGACGACGACGACGACGACGACGACGACTTTAAAACTTTTTCGTTGTGTGGTTGTTGTTGTTGTTGTTGTTGTTGTTGCTATTGTTGTTGTTGTTGGTGACTTCGTGTGTCCCGCATGCAAAGCAGGGCAGTGGCACTGCCGGATCTTCATGTTGTTGATGGTGAGTTACTCGCGAATGTGTGTGTTTGTATTTATGTATATGTGTGTGTGCGTGTGTGTTTCTGGCTGTGTTTATGAACCTTGAAGTGGGTCTCTTGGACTCCAGCAGAATATTCGAATATGTATTTAAGCCAAGCAGCGGAGGCACTCGCTGCGAACCACGGTCAAGGGCGTTGAGCATCGAAGACGATGATGATGCTGCTTGTTTTATTTTGAGTTCTGCTGGTTTTTAATTTTTATTATTTCTTGGAAATCGTCGAGTAGACGCGATGTGTGAGGACTGTGAAAGGAGTAGAACCAAACAACAACAACAACAACAACAACAACAACAACAACAACAACAACAGCAACAACAACATTCACACAACTGACACAAAAAACACTGGATGAAACCAACAACATTAAGAATAACAAATACAACATCAATAACAACAACAACAACTGTTACAATGTATGCTTTTACTATATATGAATGGTGCAAATGTAAACAAAGCTTAGAAGTACCTCATAGTTTCAGTTTAGTTGTCTCTTTTCTACTTGTTATTGTATGGGAGTATGTAGTTAAGAGATAGCGAGAGCGAGAGAGTGAGAGGGAGAGAATGGAATGCAACAAGAGTTGTTTTGGTAGTAAAACCGGTTAAGATAAATCAGCCAAAACTAGAGTAAAAACCGACTGAACGAATTTCCGATACAGATTTGCAACAATTCCAGTTGAGTGAATTGCTCAATGAATGAATCTATGTTGTTTTTACTTATATTGTTATTGTGCCGTGGAAGTTAATTGCACACAAGATCCACAAAAGAAGAGCACACAAGATCCACAAAAGAAGAGCACACAAGATCCACAAAATAAGAACCTCAAAATGAAGTCCACAATCTTAAGGTTCAAATTAGAACCACATTTGAATGAATCAAGCAAAATGCTAATGACGAGAATAATTAAAAAACAACAACCATCACAACAACAATCTTGAGAAGTGTCAAGTGGCCAAAATCGGACGAGGAGCAGTCGAACAGCCGCCGAATGACAGATGAAGAATCGGCTGCAGCGAGCAGAAGCTTCCTGGACACTTTCAAATGATCTCCCTTATCGCAGAGATGCATCAGCGCAGACGGACTGCCGGAAAACTCGCAGTGGCAAACCGGCCCTGGAAAGAGACCCCGACACCGACACCGACAGCGACATCGACTGCAGCACCGACAGCAGCAGCAGAAACCAGTCGATAATGCGGAAAACTGTTGCCGCTTTTTGTTGCTTTTCGCCACTAGGTGCCAAAACATTTGGAACCAGTTGCGCCCATCTGCATAATGTTGCCATAGTTGCACGGCGTTGCCACATCGCCGATGTTGAACTAGTTGTTTATCGCCTGCTCGCAGTCATCTGCGGCGACATACGGTCCAATTAGTTGCATTAATTATTCCCCAAATCAAGTATCCAGGCATCCAGGCCAGCGCAGGCCGAGCGATGCGACAGCTGGAGCCCCTCCTCCTCCTCCTCGCCTTACCGCCCCCCCCCCCCTGCGTCTCTGACTGACATCCGTCGATCGATGGCATGCAGGAATATTAAAACAAGTGTTTAATTGTTGTTGTCGTCTGCTGGATCGTCCGCGTTGCAGCGTCTCATGTGCATGACAGCGCCTCATTTTCGCCGGCCAGCAGCCGTGGCGCTAACGACTGTGGGACTGACGACCCCACCTTCGGCAAGCGTGTTATTACGAGACCCCTGATCGGATCCGAGAGTCTGGGCAACGGCTGAGCGGCGGCTCCGGCGCAAGAGCGACATCGACCGACCAGAGGCGCCACTGCTCCATTCTCAGATAACAGAAATCAGGCGGGCCCCCGATCCGCCCCTCAGAGTGCGCCTCTGCTGGTGCAGTATCTCCATTTAATTGTGGCAGATTGAAATTCAATCGAGGCGCTGCTCTGCTGTCATCGTGAGCCGCTGCTCCGAATGCAGGAAGTGCTGAACCGATCGAGGCTCCTGAAGTGCGCTCCGGTGCGAGGATCCACAGCAGGCGAGGCGGGCGGGGGGACACAGCGGTCCGGTGGCTCTGAAGTCGTGGTTATTAATTTAAATTGATGCTTTTTTAAAGTGGCTGCGTTTAAGTTGGGCACAAGCTTTTAATTGCGGATTTCATGCTTTAAATCCACAATTTATTCACTCAGTCGTTCACCATCCATTTACGTGGTTCAGGGCAGAGTAGAAATAAAAGAAGGTGCCAAGAAATAACACGGCGTTTCACAGATATTCTCATTCAACATCCTAAAGGAACTCTCAGATGCTCCTTTAAACGCAATCGTGAATGGAAACTAAATTATAGATGAATTCATGAGTGTTTTAATAGAATTCTACTCCTGAATTTTCACTCTCTTCTTGGATGGACTTGGAATTCAAACAAAAATCGGCTACTTTATGAATATTCGAGTATATGTATTCGATTTTCGCCCTTCTTGAGTTCCATTCAACCCGTCGACCAGCAGAAATCATTCATCAAGTGTTGTTCGACTGAGCGACTGACAGGTTGACTGGCAGGCAACGTTCCGTATTTTTGCGGGACTCTGAAATCGGCAGAGCGAAATGTAATTAAGTTGCAGAACAACAACAACAACAACAACAACAACAACAACAACAACAACAAGAAACGACAATGAATAAAATTAAGAACATCCAACAACAATGACGACAGCACAAAGAACAGCATCAGCAACACCAGAGAACCAACCGAAAGCACCACAGCAACGGTAACAACAACAACAGCAACAACAACAACTGCATGTTGAAACAAACCAAATATGAGGCGTGCTTTTTGTTAGTGTTCTTATGTTGCATTTCTTTTGTTTTAATATTTTTTGTCTTTCGCAATTCACAAATGGCAAAAATGTGAAATAAAAATTGATTTTAATTAATAATTTTCAATACGTATGTTAAAAAATAAAAATTACATTCTATAAAGTATTTTGTAGTCTGAGTTTTTATTTTCTCCCAAAATGGAGATGATTTATCATGGTCTCCATTTTGTTTTTTCTGTGTTTTGTTGGTGGCCTAGCGTATATTTTGTTGCATTCACTCACAATATAATGACACAAGAAAGAAAACAAACAACAACAACATCGCAGAGGCTTTGTGATGCTTTTGCTTCTATTGTTGTTGTTGTTGTTGTTATTGCAGTTGCCGTTGCTATACTATGTACGAGTATGTATGTATGTAGTACTTGTAGTTGTTGCGATCTTTTTCGGTACCTTTTTATGTTGAGTTTTATTGTTTTTCTTTAGAAAATGTTAGGAAACCCAATTGGGCATTTTTTTCGGTTCCATGAATAAATATATATATTTATATATTATATATATATATATATATGATAATATAACAATTTACAATATATGAATAAATATATTAACTAAATAAGATTAACTGCGTCTGGAAAATGGCAGTGACTCCTAATATCAGTATTAAGTACTCTTCCGAACATGGGCCCACTTTTGCCGTATATTCTCAAAACAAGATACTCTTTGAACTGAGCGGAATGAGCTACAAACATAGAATTAAATATCCTCACATATCCCCTGGCCAAGAATGGGCGTTGATCCACCTACTTGGAAGGGTGGTACGGGTAGGGTTATAATAATGCTCTGGGACTCTTTTCAGATTATATGCCATCATCTGAAGAAAGATTGAAACAAGTTGACCTTCCATATCATTTTATTTTATTTTATTTTCAGGAAAAGATCACATTTTGAAAAATTTGTGAAGAACATTTTTTTAAATTTTTTATTTTATAAAAATAACAATTTTGAAGGTTTGTTTACATTGTTTGAGGCACAATTTTAAGATTACAGCTGAAGACTGTTGAATTGGCGCCGGTTTACGGCAAACGTGGAACTGAAAAGTTCATTATAGCCCTGTGGATCCAGTCCACGAAGTAAGGAACACTGGTGTATACCGAAGGAGCTGAAGCAGATTTGCATGCGTTATTTTTACCCGTATGTTGCCGTTTCAACCAAGAAACAATGCCGACCACTTTTACGCCACCCTCGGCGAACTGCACCAGTGGACCGCCGCCATCGAGGAAGCAAGCAGTTTTTGAATACTGGGCGCAAATGTTGAAGGGTTCAATCGGTGCAGTGGGCGGAAAGCTCTCCTTGCACGTCTCGTAGTTTTCGACGTCGATATCCACGGCGTGTAGCTTAGATGGCGGATCTTCGGTGTTCGTGGAACCAAAGCCGTAAGCCTTTCCTTCTCCACTCGGCACATACGCGGCGCTCGGTAGCCTATAGGACATCACCCGCTTAGACCCGGAGAGGTCGAATGGTGGATCGATGTAAACGAGGCCGATGTCCGGGGTAAACGGTCCATTGAAGTTTTCATGCACGACGTAGTAGCTCTTGTTGGGCACCACGCGCGCCTGGAGGTGCGTTTGGTTTTTGCGATGGTGCAGATCGTGTGAGCCGGCCGAGACGGTGATACCCTCGAAAATCAGGCAAGTCGCCGAAGTGAGAACCCAGTGGGGTCCAATGATGGTGCCGGTGCAGTAGAAGCCGCCGGCGTCTTCGATTAAAACGACGGCCTCACCCTCATTTTCATTGGCATCATGCCCGTTCATAAAGCGTCCCCAATTAAGGTTGGCAGCGTGGCTGATGCTGACAGCAACCATCGCCAAAGCGAGCACCATGAAAGCCTTCATATTCGTACTTTAAATAATAGTTTACTGAACACTGAATGATGGTGCTTTGGTCCGGGGCCTTTTATACCACTCTCGGAACCTGCTAACACCCTCGAATAGTCTATGATAATGATATCGGTGTCAATGACTTATCTCGAAGTATCGTAAACAATATCAATAAACAGTTGTTATCATCTGGAAAATCTAGACATGTTACCAACATAATTTTATTTACATTAACTTCGATTATCTCAACTTGCTACTTATCAAAAAAAAATCGACTACAGTTTTTATTGACTCATAAACCTGTTTGCCGTAAAATTTGGGTAGTTGCCTGGGTAACTGTTTGTGGAACCGTGTTTGGAAGTCGTAAATTTAATCATTTATCAGCAAGCCCAAAGTCCAGACCCGTGTCCAGATGGCGATTCTAGAACAGCGAAAAGTGTTATAATTCCTTAAACTTGATTATAAACGAGGGCAATAAGCAAGTCGGACCCGGGACCTGCGAGAAAAGAAGATGCAAATACCTCGATGGGGTGCGAGTTTGGGAGGACGTCCGAATGACTGCGGGTGTGCACTCAAATAATATCCCTGAATATTGGAGAATGTGGCAAGGTTGTCGGTTGTCTCCGTGAATTTGGTTTTAATTTCCGGTTGCATTTTGAAGGTGGCTTGGATGGACCCCTCCGTGGCTCTCCTTCTCTCCTACGCCCCTCCTGTACACGCAACTCGAGTGGTTTTTCGTTAAACACCCGGCTATCTTGGACGCTGCTCTGGTTTTGCACCGGACATGCGCCCTGAGGAACCACAACATTGTCTGCAGTTATTTATTTGCTTTTATTGATAACTTGTTTGTATGTGTGACGTATATATGTATATTTTATGGGGAGGCTGAATGTTGATATAGCATTTTTTCCCATATCAGACACCAAATTTTAGGCCTCGTATTAAATTCCAATAGCATCTGAAATGCAATAAATTGTATTTTAATTATAATAGCACAAATTTTATTAAGAATTTTAGTAATAATAAAAAAGGATTAAATGATTAAAAGTAGAAATGATTCACAACAACATCTCAGCTCATCAATAAATACTTATTCAGAAAAGTGCAGACGAAATTCGAGGAAGGTGGCAAATGTTCTCTTAGGCTTTTTTTTGTTTGTGATCATTTTGCTTGGCTTTGCGTTTGGTTCGCTAGAAAAACTACTTAAACAGTGCTGTCGACTCAATAAATTTTAAATTGCTTCCAAGCCACACGCTTTGTGTAGATGACGAGTCTAACAACATTAAAAATTAAACCGCACAAAATGGAGTTATTAAAAAGTTATAAACTGATACACATGTATGTACATATGTGTATGTGTATGTGTGTGTGTGTGTGTGTGTGTGTGTGTGTGTGTGTGTGTGTGTGTGTATAAACAACAATAGTTTGTTTATTCAACGCACATTTCTACAGCGTGCATACATGCACTTGTATATAAAAATAGTATATGCACATGCACTTGTACATGAGCTCCGAAAATACTGGCAACCATTCAAATTGAAACGCAGATGAAGGAAAACAAGCAAAAATAAAAATAGAATAAAAGTTGATGTGGTTAAAAAATGCATTTAATGCACTTTTTGCTCACTCCTTGCGGTTGGTCGGCCGCAGAGATTCGGCGGGCTGGCCACCCACTCGGCCCGGAAAATGCACACACACACACACACAGCTGCACAATATTGGGCACCCTTTGCTTATATATACTCGTACATGTGCCCATGGACACAAGCCGAAACCGTCTAACTCGAGTTATTGCCGCTATTAATATATGTATATTGAGTGTATTCAAATCTACTTTCAGTACTTTTTTGTATGCTTGTAGCAAGTGTATCACAGAAGTTATTCTATAAAATATAACTTCTCAGCCTAAATTACTTTACATCATTACATTATTTATTTTTTATACATTACATTGTACTCGGAAAAAGTAAGAAGAACCGAGTTAAGCTGTTAAGGCTTGTGGCCACAGTTGTGTATAAATGCACGTACACTCACGTACTTTCTCCCTCACACACATACACTCTCTCTCTCTCTCTACAGCTTGCTGAACTTTAACATTCATTTTTTATATCTTTACTCGGCTTTCATTGTGAATCGTTGATGCGGATGCATGTTGAATGCAACTCAAACAACAACAACAACAACAACAGCAACCACTGTACATACATATACATATATACATATAAATTATATTCATTTAGTGGCTGTTGTTGTTGTTGTTTTCTTATCATTTCACTGCAGCAAAACTGCTGCAACCTCATCGCCTGGCCTCATCATTGAGCGCCATATTGAATGAAATGGACTGAAATGGAATGAAATGGAATATGGTATGTACCATATGTAAATATATGTACATATGTATACGAATGCCTATGCATGTATGCATTTATTTATGTATGGTTTAATGGTCGAGTATCTCCCAAGCACATTTACACACACACACCGTACCCATATCTACATATGTACATATGTACATTTATTGACTAGTATGTATAACGTTTTACACATCCGGATTCCATGTAACTCATGTAACGGCATCCTGTTCACGCAACGGCAACCCTTTCGAAAGACTCCGATGAGGATTTGTTTACAGACTGGACCCTGCTGCCTCCGCTGGCGGGGTGGCAGAAGTGGTGCAGCAGTCTGGGGCATCAAATATTGCGAAATCATTCACATTCCGGTCGCTAGTTTTAGATTTCGTCCACTCATTTTAGCAGCAGATTTAGTAGCAGATTTCGTAAGAAAGTAGCTAGTCTTCGTGTGCAAAAATACGAAGTACACATACACACGTACTCGTACATGAAACCGATTCGATATACTGTATAGAAACTTATACTTTAAACTCACTTTAAATTTACTATCGATCGCTTTATTGTTGTAATAAAAAAGATTACTTTGTACTAAAATTCTATCCAGTATAAAAAAAAGGAAACAGGAGTAGAACTACAGATGCGATTCTTGTTCCCATACCGGGAAATGAACCCCGGCTCCCGGTTGTGAGCCGGGTGGTCGGGTGGTCTGCACACTGGACAAAAGAGTACATAAACTTCTGAAGTAGAAATGATTTTAAAATATCACTCGAATGTGTTGAAGTTAATGAGTTTTTATAATTAACCAGAGCACAATTTTATTATAAATAATGAATAATAAATTCATAAAAAATAAAAATAATTTATTATTATATTTTTTTGGAATAAAAGTTAAGTGTATACAACATTTTCTATGTTATATAATATACATACATATATTTATATATTGTTTTCTTCTTCATGTCGAAATTTGTGTATTATTATATATTTGTACAATAAATTATATAATATATAATTATAATACCATATAAGGATGAAACCATTAATCGTTAATATAATATAATGCCCTCGTTTATAATCAAGTTGGATCCCTAACTTTTATTTTATTCCACTATTTTCAAAGGGTGTTTCATGCGACCGATAGCACTCGATATTTCAGAGTGTATATTCGACAACCTCTTTCGAGAGCTCTGCAAATTCGAGCACTCTTTAAGCTCTTTAAGTGTATCTGCATTTATTCAGTGCTGGTGTTGGAATTATAACACTTTTCGCTGTTCTAGAATCGCCATCTGGACACGGGTCTGGACTTTGGGCTTGCTGATAAATGATTAAATTTACGACTTCCAAACACGGTTCCACAAACAGTTACCCAGGCAACTACCCAAATTTTACGGCAAACAGGTTTATGAGTCAATAAAAACTGTAGTCGATTTTTTTTTGATAAGTAGCAAGTTGAGATAATCGAAGTTAATGTAAATAAAATTATGTTGGTAACATGTCTAGATTTTCCAGATGATAACAACTGTTTATTGATATTGTTTACGATACTTCGAGATAAGTCATTGACACCGATATCATTATCATAGACTAATCGAGGGTGTTAGCAGGTTCCGAGAGTGGTATAAAAGGCCCCGGACCAAAGCACCATCATTCAGTGTTCAGTAAACTATTATTTAAAGTACGAATATGAAGGCTTTCATGGTGCTCGCTTTGGCGATGGTTGCTGTCAGCATCAGCCACGCTGCCAACCTTAATTGGGGACGCTTTATGAACGGGCATGATGCCAATGAAAATGAGGGTGAGGCCGTCGTTTTAATCGAAGACGCCGGCGGCTTCTACTGCACCGGCACCATCATTGGACCCCACTGGGTTCTCACTTCGGCGACTTGCCTGAATTTCGAGGGTATCACCGTCTCGGCCGGCTCACACGATCTGCACAATCGCAAAAACCAAACGCACCTCCAGGCGCGCGTGGTGCCCAACAAGAGCTACTACGTCGTGCATGAAAACTTCAATGGACCGTTTACCCCGGACATCGGCCTCGTTTACATCGATCCACCATTCGACCTCTCCGGGTCTAAGCGGGTGATGTCCTATAGGCTACCGAGCGCCGCGTACGTGCCGAGTGGAGAAGGAAAGGCTTACGGTTTTGGTTCCACGAACACCGAAGATCCGCCATCTAAGCTACACGCCGTGGATATCGACGTCGAAAACTACGAGACGTGCAAGGAGAGCTTTCCGCCCACTGCACCGATTGAACCCTTCAACATTTGCGCCCAGTATTCAAAAACTGCTTGCTTCCTCGATGGCGGCGGTCCACTGGTGCAGTTCGCCGAGGGTGGCGTAAAAGTGGTCGGCATTGTTTCTTGGTTGAAACGGCAACATACGGGTAAAAATAACGCATGCAAATCTGCTTCAGCTCCTTCGGTATACACCAGTGTTCCTTACTTCGTGGACTGGATCCACAGGGCTATAATGAACTTTTCAGTTCCACGTTTGCCGTAAACCGGCGCCAATTCAACAGTCTTCAGCTGTAATCTTAAAATTGTGCCTCAAACAATGTAAACAAACCTTCAAAATTGTTTTTTTTATAAAATAAAAAATTTAAAAAAATGTTCTTTACAAATTTTCCAAAATGTGATCTTTTCCTGAAAATAAAATCTCCATAAAATGATATGGAAGAAACAACTTGTTTCAATCTTTCTTCAGATGATAGTATATAAACAGAGTCCCGTAGCTTTATTGTAATGCCTTCTATAGCCCCCACAAACTGCCTTACCATCCTTACGCCTTACACACGCCTATTTTAATGTTGGCAACAAGTACATCCATTTAATAGCAACATCAAATTAATTAGCAGTAACGACGGCCCGAACAGAGAGGTATTAAAATACCATGGAAGGGGTCACTCTGGAAGGGGTCAGCTACCTCTCAGTAGTCGGGAAGAGGAACGGAGTTAATGCAGTGAGTAGCATGAGAGTGGATTGATACGTACGAGAAAAGAAGGTGTGAAATATGAAGGATTGTGTTGAAAAATGGCAACAGTAGCAAATAAAAAACAGTAGTGAAAATGGAAACCGTTGATTATTTTATTAAAGGTCCGCACACAACAAGGATGCTCGCCAACCTTCCGAAAGGTCCGCATTACGTTTGAGTCAAATTAAAGTTTTCGAACGAGAGATTCTTTGGTTTAACAAGGAACAAATTTCCTCTTCACATTTCACAGTCTTCTCACTCTGCGTTGCTTAATACTTTTCTGAAAGCCTGAGTTGCCGTCGTGTTTTGAAAGTACCTCCAGAGTCTTTAGGAAATCCAGAGTCAGAACACGTGACTGCCTTAGAAAACTTTATGTTGACTCAAATGTAAATTTCACCACAGAGCGAAAAAGCCAATCTATCGGGGCCTTGATTTAATGGCAAAGCATGGGTTAAGAGAGGACGTCGGTCGGCCAAAAACGCGAATGGAAAAAAGATGCCAACATTAAAGAAAAACCCATTTCCTCAGCTGGTCGAAGGGAGGAAAACGAATCTTCACATGCGTAGTAAACGCAGCCACAAACACACGATCGCAGTGCAGGGATTTAAAACAAAACACATTAATATTTTATCTGTCTTTTTATTATTATTTGTTGGCAAGAACTGTACACACATACAAGCAGTGCTGCCAAAGCCCTCAAACTTAATGACGAAATTCATTATATGTACATATATTCGAAGTGATTATTTCACATGCAATGAAGAAACAATTTAATTAAAACCTAAAAAAATATAATTTAACTTTAATTGTTAATTTTAATTGTTTTTAAAATTAACTGAAATGCAGTGAAGAGTTTGGCCAGGATCGCTGACATTTCCATAGCAATTATTTCGGCCCGGAAAATACTGCAGTAGTCTGGCAGCCTCGATGCTTCCTCGAGATTAGCTCTGGCCTGTATACTGCTGCACCTGGAACCTCCTTGTCGCCATAAAACCGTCTATGAAAATATTGAAACTTGTGCCTTCGAGCTCGATGCCTTCCTCCCTCTTCAAGAGTCACCGTTGGTTTTCCGTTATTGTATCGTCCGGGCATCTCGTAGTTAATATCGGGTAACATTGGCCCATCCGTACCGCTTGTTCTGCAGTGTCCGTAGGGTGGGCATCTGGATTAACTGCCCCGGGGACTTCAGCCGCAGCAGAAGTGGCTAAAGTGTCCAACTTCAATAGGCTCTATTATGCAGGTGGTCCTGTGGTCGGCTAGAGGAATCGTGGAATGATGTTTAGAGTGGATCGTCTGTGAAAAATTACGACATAAGAAGGGGTTTTTTCATTCGTTCAGATTGAAGTATTAAAACCGTTATTTCAATGCTTTAACACATTAAATATTCATAATAAATTCGTTGCTGAATGCATCTGGCCACAAAGTAGATTCGTGATGTTACAGCGACTGCTTTTACTGCTAGTTAATAAGCCACAAATTGAAGAGATATTTTTTGTATATCTTGTCTGTTGTTTTTACCGTAAATTTCAAAATAATTTATGCTGTGGTTTCGCACAGCATTGAAACTTTTAATGAAAATATTTAAGATCATCGACAATAATTTTGTTATTTATAAATCAATTAAAATTGTTCGTACATACGATATAATGAGGAAAAAAGGAATATAATATAAATAATAAATAATGATTAATGAGAGCTACAAAAAAGGCAACGCAAACACACACACACGCAAACACACACACACACACGAGCAGAGTAATAATAAAATTATGTGCACTTTATTTTTGTCATTAAACATGCAACATGGAGCAGCAACAACACAAAACCGACAACAACAAAGACAACTACATACATAGTTAGCTAGGTAGGGGTACACATACATACATTCATACATATGTACATACATTCATGCATACGTACATAAAATGTTAATCAAACATAAAATAAATATTGCAATAAAAATACCAATAAACGAAAACAAAAGCCGAAACAGAATATATGGACAATGAGAACAAGAGCAAAAGATGGCGTATGTAAAACATAACGGTTCTTTCAACATAACTGCATCGCTGCAACCCTGCTCACAGTAATGCGCCATGTAAAAATGGCGCGAGTGCGCAAAAAATGTAGCAGTTTTGTTTTTCGGTTAAGCAAAGAGTTATTATTTTTTCATTAATAAAGACAACAATGCGAACAACAACAATAAACTTGTAAAGTAAACGACTTTTTTGACAATACCAACAACAACAACAGCAACAATGGAATCTAAAATAAGAGAGTAAGAAAAAAAGTGATCCTTCTGGAACGAGGAGAAGGACGCGGCTCCTGATGCGGCTCTTACAGTGGAACAAAATGCAAACACGTTGCTCAAAATTCATGTGAAACAGGAGCAGCAATTTACGCGGAATGGGAAATTCTTGTGGCAAATTTACTGGGGAAATAAATTATAATTAACTAAATTTCAAGATAATAAAAATTGAAGCAATAAAATAGATTTTCTATATTTTTATAGTAAATGAGTACCAAGAAACTTTCAGGACATATCCGAGGTTGCAGCGGTTGAAATATCGGATAGATTATAGTAAAGGGTTTTCCAATAAGAGGTGTAATTTTGTTATTCTAAGAAAAATGCTATTTTTTGAGGTAAATTATCGAATGTTTATTTCATAATAAAGAGGAAGGTATGCCGTTAATAATGAAAAACAAGCCAAATGGCCACCACGACCACGCTTACAGGACCATAGCTATTCAAAATTACACCTTTTATTGGAAAACCCTTTACATCTAATGCTAGGTTCTGCGGTGCTTCACCCTCACGAACTCCCTTCGCTGAATAAAAAAAAAAAACGTAAATGATTTAATGATTTATTTAAATGATAGGTGTGTCATGGTGCTTATTGACATCATCACTTCTGTAGCCCTAATTTTCAGTTTTAGAAATCACTAGAAGCGTTTTCTTTGCTATTTTCAAAGAGTGTTGCTTATGACGGAAAAAACTTAGTATATGTATTAAAAAGACTCCTTCAAAGGTTCTTTTTTATCATTTGATATCTGGGTTGTTCAATTATTGCAAATAACTATGAAATACACGAGTGTTATGATTCCATGAAACTTTCGTTGAATATGTTTTTATAAATAGCAAAGTAAATTTATTATTAAGATAATCTCTCATGTAAGTACGATTATGTTGCAAAAACTATGTCACATGTCTAGATTTTTCAGATGATTAGAACCTGTTTATTGATATCGCTTGCGATACGCCGTGATAATAACTCATTGACACCGATATCATTGTCATAGACTATTCGAGGGTGTTAGAGGGTTCCGAGAGTGGTATAAAAGGCCCCGAACCAAAGCACCATCATTCAGTGTTCAGTAAACTATTAATTAAAGTACGAGTATGGAGGCTTTCATGGTGCTGGTTTTGGCGATGGCTGCTGTCAGGATCAGTGACGCTAACAACCTCAATTGGGGACGCATTTCGGGCGGCCAGGATGCCGGATCGGACGAGGCTTCCTTCGTCGTTTTGTTCGAAAATGAGCGCTATGGTCCCTACTGCGTAGGCTCCATCATCGGTCCGCACTGGGTTCTCACTGCCGCACACTGCCTAGAGTACGAGAATATAACCATCTCGGCCGTACACATACCCTCAATGGACGTCCGAACCAACCCGATGTCCAGATCCGCGTGGTGACCAGCAAGCAATATTATATCGTGCATGAAAATTACAAAAAGGATTCCATTTCGGAGAACATTGGACTTGTGTACATAGAGACACGATTCGATCTCAAACAGTCTCCGCGGGTGTCGAAGATCTCGCTGCCGAGCGCCGCGCATGAACCGATCGCTGTAGGAAGAGTTTTCGGCTGGGAGCAACGCACACTGAGGTAGAAGTGTCCAAGCTACAGGCCATAGATGTGCGTGGCGTCCACGACTATGCGCAGTGCAACAACATGTTTCCCAGAAGAACTCCGTTGCGACCCTACCAGATGTGTTCCTACGAACGGAACGGGCCATGCTACCACGATGACGGCGGTCCATTGATACAAACCACGCCCCAGGGAGTGAAATTGGTCGGCATCATCAACTGGGTGGTAGGACTACAATACACCTGCCGGGACATGAAGCACGCCGCACTCTACACCAGTGTTCCTTGCTTCGTGAACTGGATCTACGAGGCGATCAGCAACTTCGTCGTTCCGTAGTCGCCGATTACGAGTACTATTAAAGATTTTAATTTAAAATTAAATCATTCGCAATTTACCAGATTTAATGGCTTTTCTTTTGGTATTTATTACAGTAGAGGTTATAGTGTTGTAATCTTCTTCTGGATACGTATAGAATATAAAGACGCCACACGAAAAGTGTTTCATCCCTCCAGCGTCTGTTCCGTTTATTCAGTTTCAATGAAGCAAACACCGATTTGTTTGTACTTT